>MU121004.1:22432-45196 GCA_014904835.1 Paxillus ammoniavirescens | reverse complement strand
AAATCAGGGAATAAGCGCTGGATCTCTGGGGCACGGAGTGCCTCGTGATTGAGACGCAGATCGATCAGGCCAGTAGGAACGAGGCGATTATCGAGAAGGTTCTTGATGGCGTCTCTCCCCTCGATCGTTCTGAGATCCCAGGTTAACGCCAAGATGTCTTTCCAAAAACCGTCATCGAGAAAGAGGTCGAGGATGCCCTCAACATCAGATGACGCGACGGCGCTAGAGAATGTTTCGAACCAGGCGGTTGCTGCGTCGACGGCTGAGGCGTTGATGGGGTCATCCACGCCCAAGCGTTGGAGAGTAGGGAGTTGCTGCGGGAATGGGTCGTTGAACTCGTTGCTCATGCTCATGCGTACCAGTGGGGAAAGGAACCACCATGTGTCAGACGAACGCCTGTAAACATGATTGGTGCCGGACAAGTGATAGTTGCCGCTCTATTCTTATGATGATGGCCAATTCGCAGCAGCAACCGCTTTGGTGATTACTTGCCGAGAGGCCCGGGAAGAAGACGACAACCAACCAATGGAACTCGGCACCTGTTCCCGTGATTAGATAAGCAAATTTGCCACAAGTCCGACGATCTGCTCACGATCTGCTCGACGGTGAGTAACATCTATAATTCAATGTCATGTTCTCACTTGCTAGGAGTCTAGGACTTGTCTCTATGCTTGGAGATCCCTCGTACCATCGTTGTCACACATTACCATCATCTTGCGCCGCAAGTTTGGCGACGCCTTCGGTTCGCGCTGCCACATTCTCAGTCTCGTTTACGAGGACCTACCCTCCCCAACGGCCCATTCTGCAAAGCAGCCTTTTTGCCTTGAACCTACCCATCGACTACATTCTGTCTCCTGCGAACTCTTTGGGCAGGTTTGATGGCAGGTGAACTCAGGTGACTCGCAATTCTCTACTTTACTCGGTCACGCGTTACCCACTCTACATCGCCGCCGGCTTCTGCCAGGTCCTGTCAGATGCGTTTATCTCCTCCGAAAGACTCGACCCCATCGACCCGTGCCGCAAGCGCCTCCATGAACAAGCACGCCTATAATTCTCTCAGAGACACCCCGCACAACGAATCAATTCACCCAGGCTGAACGGGTCGCGCGGAATGAGCCAAATACAACGGATGTGTGAGACGGGAAGAACGCCCGATACACGTCGGACGGGCGGGATATGATCGACGGGACTGCCATGGTAAGTGGGATGTGTCCGGGTGCTTCGTTGAGAAAATTAGTATATAACCATAATCATGCACGTTATCATTTTTGTTTTCCTAGGACCTGTTGTCCTTTTTCACAAGACTATTTCTTCCATTATTATCTAGCTGATCTTTTCTGAATTTCTGAATTTCAACCGCGTATTTGCGCCACCCAGACAAGAATTTCCGAAACAGTTGTGACATAATCATCATCTTGCATTCCGTGGCAATTGCATACACCGATTTACTTCGTGCTCACATGCGGACGGCCAGCGAGCCAAAGGCCAACTCGAATGCAACTTTAAGGTCCATTTCCACGTTCTGACATGTGTCGTTTGCACTACGAGCGTGCGCCATTTACACGTGCCAGTTATCACTCATTCAAATCTTGATGCACTGTGGACAGATCTTATTGGTAAGTTCCCGTGGATCAAGAACCTAAAACGTTACGACTGTAGGTGGCCCATCAGGAAATAGGCGGGGGCGGCGTTCACGCCCGAGGTTCCTGCCCCACACCTGTTGTTCCTTTATCCATCCGTATCCTCGGTGTCGAGGATACCACAACAGTTTCACAATACTGCTGGTCAACAACATTTCAACAACATTTTTGGGCCATCGACGGAATGCATAAATCATGCGTGACACGAAAATCTCTAGCAATCAAACTTTTATCCTCATTCCCAACTTCGCAATATGTCCTCCGACTATATCATCTCAGCTCATACCGTTCGGATAGAGGATCTGGGACAGTTTCTTTCTCACCGGGATGTCATGCTGCTCGCCGCCGCCGAAGCATTGTAAGATAGCCACAATCAACGTTGTCGCGGTACCCCACATTTATTATGCATGTCTAGAGGGCGCCTCGAAAATTCACTGGATTTCCTCGTTCGGGTTCAACTCACTGGTATATTCACGGGTCTGACACTGTATTCATCCAGGTACCCAATGAAATAGTCACGGGAAGCAACAGCATGAACGCGCTTGCACCGCCAAGCCTTGCGGACAACACTGGGAGCCCGTCGACATTTCAACCATACACAGATCTTGGATCCTTCGAATGGAGTTCGGTAGGGGTGACAGTGCTTCAAGATGGGAATACGGTTGTTGTACGCCTCGGAATGTCCTCCGTAAGACAAGTCTGCCAGATGTGATCTTCTCACTCAGTAAGCCGTTTCGATGTTTCTCTTCGTGTCATTGTCGTACTGAAGGTTATCTGTGATCTACTCAGGCATGTCAATGACCCTACACGGTTTTCTGCCTCCTGGCTGGTTGGAGATCCGCGTGGCGGACCTTGGAACACTGGTAGTGATATGGATATGTTCACCTCTTCAGGTGGTACGCAGAATCGTGATGCTGGTCCCCTCGTTGTCGGAAGGTTTTATGATTGGCGCTATACCTCCTAGGGAACTTGGCTATTCTGGTTTGTAATGCTTGTTTGATTTATGTACATCGATGGAAGTCTGCATGCATAAAGATTGTGTCCAATGTGCTCCTCGTGTTCTCTAGTCAGACAGGGGACCAGGGTAAATTTCCGCGTGCAATACAGCCACCTGACTGGACACCGAAGCATCTTGGGAGACGAGGACGCTCTAAAGCGTCCCACAAAACTGCCCAACGGCGACCGACGTGTCATGCAGCCTCATGGGGCAAACGTGTGAGCTCTCATACGGCGTTTACTTGGCCAAAGAAAACATGAAACACGCAAAAGGCGCATTTCTTTACAGCATGCAAGTGAAGCGAGTCAACCCGACTAGTAATAGCTGAATACTTATATGTGTAATCATTCTGCACTTTGCAACAACTACATACGCCGATTTGTTTCGTGGGGACGACAAACGATATCAGAGGCAACGTTCGATTCCATAAGGTGCCCGGTTTACCTTGGTTTCCGGACTATAAACAGGCCAAGTTGGTGGGAACCCGGGGAAAGTGGTTAAAAAGAGCTGGCATGGATGTATCGATGCTCGCGACAAGTATGAGGTTTGATTGTACCAAATGGTGTCATGCAGACAGAGTGCCTGATACTAAGTTATAGCGGTCCCTCCATTGATGCTCATGTGAAAATCCAGTCGCACATTGAATTGGAACTATCACTGACCTATTACCAACGCGGGCGTTCTTATCGACGACCATGTGAGGGATTCCAATGTACTCGAATCTCGCAGCAAATTCACGGCCGGTATGGCCTGCGCCAATCACGATTATAGTTGGATCGCCATTGACAAGTTCTACCTCTTGGCGGCGTCCCTCCTCCCAAGCACCGTATTCAACAGTGCTTTTTGCGAAGAACCGATCTGACAGATAGATTCGGTCGTTGCTAGCAATGCTACTAACCTTGGCTTATCCAAGTTACCTGGTCAGGAAAGTCGTTGAGCAATTCCAGGAAAGTGAAGAGCGAGTACCACGCATTCCACTTGGAGCCAGGAATGGGAATTAGGTAGCAAACGGCCATGCCTTTTTCCCAAATTCAAAGCACCAAAGCACAGACGGCTAGTAGCAGGACCAAATCAGGTAATAGAGTTCGATAGACGCTGGATCTCTGGGGCAGGTAGAGCCTCGTGATTGAGACGCAGATCGACCACGCGTAGGTACGAGGTGATTATCGAGAATGTTCTTGATAGCGCTAGATCAAGCTGAGATCCCAGGTTAATGCCTAGGAGTCCTTCCAAAAACCGTCATCCGCGCTGGAGGATGGGGAGCCGCTGCGGGAATGGGCCGCTACTCATGCTCATGCGTACCAGCGGGGAAAGGCTCCATGGCCAGGCAAACACATTTTAACATGATTGGCGTCGGGCGGGACGCAGTTGCCGCTCTACGGTCACCGATTCAAATTAGTGACGGATACGCAGGCCAGGTCCATGACCGTCCATCGACGCCGAAGGATCTTCAACTACGGCAGAAGATCTTGTGACGGGTCGACTTCGGTCAAACCCCGCAGCTGTGTGCCCTACCTCCACAACTCCGAAAAAAGCAGAAGGCTCAGCACACAGGGAGAACAATTCATGGGATGATCAAGGATTTGAGTAGTCGCGACGAGCGATTGCCAGTGGTGGCTCTACTTCCGTGATTAGATAAGCGCTATTATGTAATAGAACCATTCAAGTTGTTGGCCACTAGTCTGGTAACCAAACCGTACTATGATCGATGGCTTGCCTCATAGTATGGGCTGGTCACCAGACTAGTTGGCCACCTCGATCCATGTACATCGAAAATTGCGTCATGTTCTCACTTCCTAAGGCTTGTCTCCATGCTCGGCGATCCCTCGCACTACCATTGTCACATGGTACCCTCATCTTGTGCCCCAAGTTTGGCGACGCTTTCGGTTCACACCGCAGCATTCTCAATGAAGTTCACGAGGACCCACCCTCCCCAAGTGTCCATTCTGCAAAGCAGCCTTTCTTCCTTGAACCCACCCATCGACTGCATCGTGTCCCCTGCCAACTCTTTTGGCAGGTTTGATGGCTGGTGAACTCAGATGACTCGCGTTTCGCTACTTTGCTCGGTCACGCGTTACCCACCCTATATTGGCCCCAAGTTCGACCAGGTCCTGTCAGATGTGTTACCTCCTTCGGAAGACTCGACCCCATCGACTCCTGCCACCATCACCTCCAGGAATATGTACACTCATCCCCCCTATCAGAGGCACAGTGTGCAGCGAATCAACTCACTTCTTGCTTTGCCGCACTCTGCGCAGTGGCACCGCGAACTCGTGCTACAACTGGTTCATGGTCGTTGCTTACAGAGGTGAATAAACACGGTGCGAGAGTTGCCGCAGATTCCAAGGTTCCCCCGATTCGCTCGCTGCCTATCGCAGGACCAGTTGGCACCGGCATCGGTTGCGTGTTGCTTCGGCAGGATCATCATCCTCACGCTGGGAAAAGACAAAGCGGGCGATGTGGTTATCCATGACCTGGCCGGGCCTCTAGCAACACGCGCTCAATATCCGTCTGCCGCGTCATGAGACATTTTCCTTTGTTATTGTTCAGCTGGTCTTTTCTGAATTTCTAATTTTCACTGCGTATTTGCGCCACCCGGACAACAATTTCTGAAACAGTTGCAACATAATCATCTTGCACTCCGCGACAATCATTTACACCGATTTACTTCGTGCTCACATGTGGACGATCTGCGAGCCAAAGGCCAACGCGATTCTAGGACCTATTTCTAAGACACTACAAGCTACGACACTACAAGCACGTGCCGTTTACATGTGCCAATTATCACTGATTCAATTCTTGAGGCGCTGTGCACCGATCTTATTTGTAGGTCCTTGTAGATCCAGAAATTGAAACGTTGCCACTAGGTGGCCATCAGGACATAGGCGGGGGCGACGTTTCTGCCTGCCTTTTGTTCTTTTCACTCCAAATCCTCAGTGGCGAGGATGCCACAGCAACTTCACAACAATATTTTTTGGGCCATCGACGGAATGCATAAATCGTGCGTGACCCGAAAATCCCTTGCTGCTAAACTTTTATTCTCATTCCTAACTTCGCGACATGTTATCCAACGATATCCAACTGGCTGATGCTGCTCTGACAGAGGCTCTGAATCTTGTTTGCAAGAATAAAGACTTGTTGTCTCCTGACCAGCGTGACATGCTGCTTGACACCCAAGTAAAGTAGGATAGCTACAATCAACGCTGTCGCGACACACCACACTGATTATGCTCACCTAGTCTCAGAAAGCAATACAGGAAATTGGAACCACTGACTTGGAGGTGGTTTAGCTGGGGATCAGACAAGTCTAAAAAGCACCTCGAAAACTCTCGGAAGTTTCTTACCGAGGTTAAAGTCAGTTGACTACTACCCCTCACTGTTTCATTCACGGGTCTGACACTATATTGCATCCAGGTGGCCATTGAGACGACCATGGTCACCAACGCCAGGAACGGATCTGCATCGTCAACTCCCACAGGCAAGAGCTTCGACACAGCAAAGGCGTCGACATGTCACCCATCCAAAGCTCTTCAATCCCTTGGAGGCAGCGTCGGGGCCACGACAGCGCCGCCCAACCCCCAAGATGGGAATACGGGGGTTTCATACTCCGAAATGCCCCCTCCATACACAAGCGCTTCGGCAGATGCGATCAACACCCCACTCGGTAAGCAGTGCTGACGCTCTCCCAATGTCGTTGTCGTACTGAAAGTCAACTAGCCCCACGTCAGCCATCCATCGGTCAACAATCACTTCGAGGCGGCGTAGAAGCGACGACAGCGCCGCCCAACCCCCAAGGTAGGACTCGGAATACGGGGGTCTCAAGCTCCAAAACGGCCCCCCCCGCACGCAGGCGCTTCGAAAAATGCGATCGGCACCCCACCCGGTAAGCAGTGCCGATGTTTCTCTTCGTGTCGTTGTCGTACTGAAGGTTACTAGTGGCTGCGACAGCCAAACAGGCGTGGTCCGGGAAAGCTGGCTGGCCCCGGCCACCACCCTCCAAACGTCACACAAAGATGTCGGATCTCCACGTCTACGGTTCGGGTTCTGCCGGAGGGTTGACGATAAATATGGGAGGAATCGGCAACTGTGGTAGCGGTACGGAGCACTCTCCATACGCCTTTTTACTTACCTCCCCCTACCATCCAGCGATACACATAAGGGTGACCTGACGGACCTCTTAGCGGACTTATTATTTTGGTTTGTAGTTCTTCTTTGACGTATAGATATACACCTCCTGGAACATGTACACTCATCCCTACACCGTGCGCGGCGACACACGCTTGAAATCCGTTTGCCGTGTCACGACTATTGTTAGAGCATCGTTGCTTCCCTCCAGATATGTGTCTCGCCGATCCAGATGTAAATATATACCATCGGATACAGTAGTTATATGATATTTTTGACATGCACTGTTGTTTTTTGAGACAGCCTTTGTCAAACTGTTGTGGAGGTAACAACATGAAGCCGAGTCATACGCATAGATCTGCCAGTGGTTTCCGATCACTTTGCATTCTACGCTACGAGTAAGTAATGACGTGTTGATAATGCTATGGCCTCTTGGGCCTTGTGAATTAAACTTGTCTCGTGTGACCTTGCAAGAGTCCTGTTAGACCTTTCGAGACCTTGCCACTTAGGTTTGGACGTTTTTGCTGATGGCCCGAAGTTCCAGGTCGTGCGGAACCCACTGAGACACGGTGGTCGCTGGAGGGGCGGAACAAGATGGACGGGACTGCCATGCTAATTCGGATACTCTGGGTGCTTCGACAATAGCGCCAATATCGTTTTTATTTTCCTAGAATTCCCTGTTGTCTTTTTTTATTGCTGACCCGTCCTGAATTTCTGAACTTCACTGGCAGTGGCAACATGTTTGCGTCATCCAGACAAGCATTTCCGAAACACATGTGGCTGTGCTGGTTCATCACCCCGCACTCCGCGAATTTCATACACCAGTTTACTTCGTGGACGACCAACCAGTCAAAGGCCAACTCGAAGGTGACTATCTATGTTCTGACATGCGTTGTTTGCACCACGAGCACGCGCCGCTGTGCACTGGCACCGATCTTATTTGTAGGTCCTTGTGCTTGTGGATCCAGAACTTGAAACGTTGCAACTAGTATAGGTGGCCCATCAGGAAATAGGCGGGGGCGACGCTCACGCCCGAGGGACGAGCGGTTGCGGTTTCTTCCTCACGCCTTTTATCCCTTTGTCCTTCTGTATCCTCAGTGTCGAGGATACCACAACAACTTTACAATACCGCTGATCAACAACATTATCTTTGGGCCATCGACGGATTGCATAAATTATGTGCGAACCAAAACTATCTAGCAATCAAACTTATATTCTCGTTCCCAACCTCGCAATATGCTCAACGCTCGCAACAAGTTCGACCAAAATATGTCACTAGCGGATGTCTCTCGGTCGGAGGGTCTGGCCCTTTGGGCCTCTAATAGGGAGCTGTTGTCTCCTCACCAGCTTATTAGATTTAGCAACACCGAAAAATTGTAAGATATCTACAATCAACGCTGTCGTGACACCCCACACTGATTTTGCCCATCTAGTCTCAGCAAGCGGCACTCGGAATTGAAATTGACACGCCCAAGTCGGTTCAGCTGGAGGCCAGACAAAGAATCTCAAGTGCTCCTCCAACATGCGCAGAAATTCCTCAATGAGGTTAAGGTTGGTCGGCTACTCAGCACTGTTGCATTCACGGGTCTGACACTGCACTCATCCAGGAAACTATTGAGGCGGCCTTGCGAACCTACATCAGGAATGCACTTTCTAACGGAGATGTACTCCTTTGTGGACAGACGACGAACACATTGCGTGTCGGGACCTCTTCATCTCGCATTTACTTTTTCAAAATCCCCACTTCTCGTTATCGTATCTTTACGCTTGACCCACTTACACTTAAACCCATCTCGCTTCTTACTTGTATTATTTCGTAGACCACGACCTACTACCTTATACATTCATAAAGCCACATGTATCTCTCAATCATTACCAATCCAGTGACTTCACCTGCATCCTCATAAGCGTTATCGTTCTAAAGTCTGTCCTTGAGCCGTCTGTAAGCATACCGCCGGCTCACCTCATTGGTTCCCCTCATTCATTTACTTTTGTTTGCCTCCGCTCGGAAAACGTATATAATACTGACTGCTGCTCATGTACTGATCACCGTTTTGTTACCCCCCGTTTAATCATACTCTCATAGATGTTCCGTCTCCGTCCGATTCCCTCTGAGTGTTTCCCACTCGTGGGTGGTTTCCACCGTCTAACATTTTAACAAAGTTCATCGTCATACCGCTTATCACATATAATCCTTTTCCTCATCCAAGCTCGTATCACGTTTGCACATCCACAGATCTTCAATCCCTTGAAGGTGGTGTGGAAAAATGACAGCACCGCCCAAACCCCAAGGTGGGAACACGGAGGTCTCAGGTTCCGGAATACCCTCCGCATACGCAAGCGCTTCGATATATGTGATCAACATCCCCACTCGGTAAGTAGTGTTCTATTTGTGTGGTTGTTGTACTGAAGGTTAACTATCAGCTGCGACGGCCTGAACGGAGGCGTCGAAATGTGCGACCCTTGATGGTTCCGAGTCTGCTGAAGGGTTGACGACAAACCCGGGGGTTACTGGGAACTGTGGCAGTGGTAGGTAATTGCTATGGAGCACCCTCCATAGACCCATTCGCTTACATCCCCCCACCATCCAGTAATAGTGATCTGGCATACCTCTTAGCAGACGTGCGACTCTAAGATAACCCAGGTTGCCTGTTCAGGAAAATTGTTGAGCGATTCCAAGCAAGTGAAGAGCAAATATACCTTCCACCTGGAATTAGGTAGCACGCGGCCATGCATTTTCCAACCTTTGTCCCGAATTCAAAGCACAGACGCAACAGAACCAGATCAGGGAGTGCGCACTGGATTTCTGGGGCACGTATATCCTCATGATTGAGACGCAGATCTATCGGGTCCGTTGGAACGAGGCGATTATCAAGAAAGTTCTTGATACCGTCTCTCCCCTTGATTGTTCTGTGATCCCGGGTGTCCTTCCGAAACCGTCATCCAGAAAGAGATTGGGGATGCCTCATGGCTGCGGTATCAGATGACGCAACGGCGTTAGAGAATGCTTCGAACCATAGGGTTGCTGCGTCGGCAAGCTGATGCGGGAATGGGTCAAGATTGCTTGCCGAGGGAAGAGGAGAGGCGGCCCAGGGAGAACAAGATAACCGGCGAGCAGTCAAGTAAAGTTAACTGAGGAAATTTACGTGGGATCCTGTCAGTCGTGTGGTGGGGTCCATCATTAGATAAGCAGGTTTTGCCACAAGACCACACTGTGACCAACTCCTTTCACTGGCGTGATCTGCTCCCTGTTCAACGCTTGAACTCAGGCAACCCGTATTGCGCTACTTTCCGCGGTCACACGTCACTCATTCTATATCAGCGCCAGCTCAGACCAGATCTTAGCTTCTTTGAAAGACTCGACCCCATCGACTCGTGTCGCAAGGACCTCCAGGAACACCTCAGACTGGTGCGCAGCGAATCAATTCACCGGTTGCTATGTCGCGCTCTGCGTAGTGGCACCGCGAGATCGTGCCACAACTATATCGTGGTCATTCTTGTGAAGGTGAATGAACACAATGCGAGACTTGCCACAGATTCCAGGGTCCCCCCAATTCGCTCACCGCCTGTCACAGGACTCGATATTGGCATCGGTCGCGTCGTGCCTCGGGAGGATAAGCATTACCATCATGATGCTGGTCGAAGACAAAGCGGTCAATGTGGTGAGCCATAACAAGGTTCGACGATAGCGAACTTTTCGAGAAAATCAGTGTGTGAAATCATAATCATGCGCGTCAGAATTTTTGTCTTCCTAGAACCTGTGCTCTTTTATCATAATACTTTTTTCTCCATTATTGTCCAGCCGAATTTCCAAATTTCAACTGCGTGTTTGTGCGACCAGCGAGCCAAGTTAACTCGAAGGCGACATTAAGACCTGTTTCTATGTTCTGACATGTGTCATTTGCACTACGAGCATGCGCCATTCACATGCGCCAGCTATTCACCACTAATTCAAATCCTGATGCACCGCTGTGCACCGATCTTATTTGTAGGTCCTTGTGGATCCAGAACACGCAATGTTACAACTAGGTGGCCCATCAGGAAATAGGCGGGGGCGACGCTCACGCCCAAGTGGCGAGCGGTTTCTGCTTCATGCCTTTTGTCCTTTTGTCCTTCCATATCCTCAGTGGCGAGGATACCAGAGCACCTTCACAACACAGCTGATCAACAACATTTTTTTGGCCATTGACGGAATGCATAAATTATGTGCAACCCAAAATTTTATAGCAATCACCTCATTCCCAACTTCACAATATGTTCTCCATCGATGTCGAACTAGCTGATGCCGCTCTGACAGAGGCTCTGAAACTTATTTGCGACAATAAGGACCTGTTGTCTCATGACCAGCGTAACATGCTGCTTGACACCCGAGAAAAGTAAGATAGCTACAATTAACGCTGTCGCGACACACCTCACTGATTATGCGCACATAGTCTCAGAAAGCAACACCGGGAATTGGGACCACCGCTCAGGTGGTTTAGCTGGAGCTCAGACAAGTCTAGAAATCTTCTCGAAGATTCGCAGAAGTTACTCATTCAGGTTAAAGTCGGTCGGCTACTCCTCGCTGTTGCATTCATGGGTCTGACATTGTATTGTATGAAGGACACCCTTGAGACGACCATGGTCAGCAACGCCAGGAACGGATGTGTATCGTCAACTTCCACGAACCGGAGCTTTGACACAACCAAGGCGTCTACATCTCAGCCATCCATAAATTGTCACTCCCTTCAAGACGGTGTGGAGGAAATGACAGCGCCGCCCGACCCCCAAGATGGGAATATGGACGTCTCAGGTTTCGAAATGCCCTCCACATACACAAGCATTTCGACAGATGCGACCAACACCCCGCTCGGTAGGCAGTGCCGATGATACACTCTGCGTGTCGTTGTCGTACTGAAGGTTAACTAGCGTCTGCGACGGACAAATTGGCGTCGTCCGGCGAAACAGGCTGGCCCCAGGGGTCACGCTACAATCGCTACAATGATTATACAGATACGTCGGGTTGCGTGACCCTCGACAGTTTCAAGTCTCTCGAAGGGTTGACGATCCACCAGGGGGGAACTGGGAACTGTGGTAGTGGTACGTGACTACTATGAAGCACCCTCCGAACACCCTTTTACTTACGTCCCCCACCATCCAGTGATATGCAAAACGGTGTTTTCAGGGCGTACTAGGCATTAGCAAGAGCGGCCGCAATGGTAATTATGGCTGGTGGTATACCTCTTAACGGACTTGTTATTCTGGTTTGTAATCATTCTTGATTTATGGGTATGCACCTCCCAGAACATGTGCACCCATCCATACGCTGTCGCGGTGCGCGGCGAATCAATTCTCCTGTTACTTTGTCGCGCATTGTGCAATGCCAGCACCACGAGATCATATACAACTGTGGGTCAGCTGCCCGGGCCGCGGACTCAAGGGTCCCTCCCAGCGGATCCGCTCGTACGACAGGACTTGGTGCTGGCATTGGTTGTGTCTTGTTGCCAACAGACGTCACCGCTCTGGATTTCGATCATGGTCATGCTCAGCGCTCATGACGCGAGTGCAACGAAGTTCACAATGTCCTCAGCGATGACTTGCCAGCCGGCCCGGGACCGCAAGCAACACCCGCTTCATATCCATTTGCCGCCGCATCTGATTACTGTTGAATCGTCATCGTTGGTCTCTCTAAGTACGTACCTGGTCTCTCGACTTTGGTGGTCTCGACATACGCCAATACCTCTTGAGACGGCGTCAAGTTGTTCAAATTGTCACCTGGAGTTGACCTGGAAACTGACTCACTGTAACCCACCCTTAGGGTTAGTCTGCCTGATATAATATAGCAATTTCACTCTCCGCGACCCTTACACTCATAATTCACTTCCTGCTCACAGCGAGCCAAAGGCCAACTCGAAAGCGACCTTGAGATATATTTATAGGCCTTGACATATGTCGTTTGCACGACGAGCACGCGGCACATACATGCGCCAGTTATCACTGATCCATCTTGATTTGCTGTGTATCAATATTATAATTATTTGTAGGTCCTTGTGGATCCAGAAAACGTTGCAACTAGGTGGCCCGTGAGGAATTGGGCAGGGGCAACTTTCACGCCCGAGCGCTTTCTGCCTCATGCCTTTTGTTTTTTTTGGTCTTCCTTATCCTCAGTTGCGAGGATACCACAGCACCTTCACAACACCGCTGATCAACATCATTTTCCGGGCTTTCGACGGCATGCATAAATTATGCGCGACCCAAGACACTCTAGCAATCAAACCTTTATCCTCATTCCCAACTTCGCAACATGTTCTCCGACAACATGGCACTAGCTGACGCCGCTCTGACAGAGGCTCTGAAACTTATTTGCGACAATAAAGACCTGTTGTCTCCTGACCAGCGTAACATGCTGCTTGACACCCGAGAGAAGTAAGATAGCTACAGTCAACGCTGTTGCGAGACACCACACTGATTATACCCACGTAGTCTCAGAAAGCAACACCGGGAATTGGAACCACCGACTTGGAGGTGGTTTGGCTCGGGCTCAGACAAGTCTAAAAAGCACCTCGAAAACGCCCAGAAGTTTCTCACCGAAGTTAAAGTCAGTCGACTACCCCCTCACTGTTGGATTCACGAGTCTGACACTGTATTGCATATAGGACACCCTTGAGACGACCATGGTCAGCAACGCTAGGGGCGGGTGTGTATCGTCAACTTCCACGGACAGGAGCTTTGACACAGCGAGGGCATCGACGTGTCAACCATCTATAAATTCTCGATCCCTTCAAGATGGCATGGAAAACGCGACAGCTCTGCCGAACCCCCAACCTGCGAACACGGAGGTCTCAGGCTCCGAAATGTCCTCCGCATACGCAACCGCTTTGACGGATGCGATCGACACCCCACTCGGTAAGCAGCGCCGGCGTCTCTTCGTGTCGTTGTCGTACTGAAGGTTATACCAGAAACCTCGGTTGCGAAAACCAGGGATTTTTCTTTGCTCCGACCACCCTCCAAGAAGCCTGCTCCTCTCCCGACGGCACAGCCGAAACGGATGTCCCCTACCATCCAGTCCCCTGCTATCAAACCGGCATCTCAACCACGGCCTGCCCCCCCTTCTCAGCCTCAATTAGCAGCTGCGATGGGCAAGCAGGCGCCGTCGGGGAAAGGAGCCCGGCGCCCGGCGTCGCGTTACAACGGTTTTACACATATGTCGAATTGCGTGACTATCGATGGTTCCGCGTCTGCTGATGGGTTGACGATCCAACGTGGCGGATATGGGAACTCCGGTAGTGGTACGTGCCAGCGATGGAGCACCCTCCATACACCCTCTCACTTACCTCTTTCAACCGTCTAGTGATAAACAGAATCGTGATGCCAGCGCCCACGGAGGGTTAGCGAGTTGCCCCGATGGCAATGCCGAACACCCCCTCCTTCCTTCCATGTTATAATTGACGATATACCTCTTAGTGGAATTGGTTATTCTGGTTTGTTATAATTGATTGACTCGTGCATCAGCCAGTAGTTATCTATCTGTATCATATGTCAAGTATCATGTCTTTCATTGGGTCCCTCAATTGAGGTTTGCATAAAGGTGGCGTCTCATGTACCCCTCGTGTTTTCCCGTCAGACAGCGGGAAGGCCAGTTTGTGTGTGCAGTAAGGAAGGCCCAACCGCCTGATCGGACACCGAAGCATTCTGCAAGATAAGGACACTCTATAGACGTCCCACCAAGCTACTGCTACCAACGCGTCATGCAGCTATCAAACGTGAGCCCTCGTACGGTGTTTTTCCTCCCAAAGTAAACACGAAACATGCGAACAGCGCAAAATCTATAGCATGCAAAATGAGTTTGAAGTCAAGCCCAGTAGTAACAATTTAACACAATCATCAGACACGAGGCCGCTGTCAGGAGGCACCGCTCCAAAGTAGGATGGAATGATCGCTGTTGGTCATTTGGAGAATCGATAGCGATGGGTTACGATTGTGCGTTCCTCTTCGGGGGTGAAGGCAGTGTAACCGCAGCTGATTTCTGTCGATGAATAGACCTGTTGAACTCTCAGGTCCACCCATCAACAGAAATAGGCCACAGAAATGTAGCTAACGAGGACGACGGAATCCATCCCATCGGATTCGAGAACTTGACGGTACAAAGAAACTGTTGTCAGCGTCAAGAGAAAATTTCTGCGATGTTGCGACAGTATTTAAATAAAACACCGCGATGACGTGATAATGATGTACTCATGTAAACCTGTACTCCGCCTGCAAGGTAAAAAATCAGTAATTCGGCCCCGGACTCGGTGCAGCTGGCATCATGATATGATTGCAAGTATACGTATCGCCTGGCCACAAGATCTTTATCTCTCTGCAGATCTGTGCTGTCTTTGACACAACGTACAACCGGCGGAGGTCCTTGTGGGTGCCAGAATCCAGAAATCGTTTCCCGGATCTCAGGGTGTGGTGGAGAGCATCTCAAAATTTCGTCTAGTTCGCATACCATCATCGTTTGTGTCACTCGATCATTCGACGAATGATCAATAAGCGCTCGGAGTGGTTTTACAGGATGCGAGCTGGGGTCCTCCCACGCACCGAACTCATCTTGTGATACCGCCAGTGTCGGACTAGTAAGTATCTTGCTTTCCTTCCAACAACACTACCCCGAAGTCAAGAGTTCGCTGGACGACGCAATGGGGTACTTGGCAAGGAACTCGGAAGTTCGAGTTGACAAGCCCTCTCGCTAACACTGCGTCTATCAGAGTTGATTCATGGCTCTTCGGCGGGTCACCCCGATCACTCAGTTACGAACTCTTCCCGCAGGTTCACCATGGTCGGCGTAACATGACCCTCACTCGATGCCGTTTGTCGTGTCGGAACGATTTTCTACCCACAGATACGGACTAGAGGATTTGTTCGTCCTTGTCACCCACCCCAGGTGCGTGGTGCAGCCTGAGCCTGCAGAGGCGATTGATACTACGCGTACTCGCCGCTGTCTGCTCGATGGTCTAAACTCGAAGGACGTGAACACGCGGGTTTATGGGTATACGACTACAATGTAACTTTCATCGTGGACTCTGCTCTAACGACAAATTTGCATGTTCCACAGTTCCACCTGGCAGTGTGGTCAGTGCGTGATTGCTACGACAGTCCTGAATTTCCCAATGCTCGTGCGTAGGGGGTGTTGGCCGCTCACTGAATAGGACCTCTTTCCCAGGGGTATCATTCACCACGGATCACCGTCCCGGCGCTGACGTCTTTGGCCTTTATAATGGTGGTTAGGACCCATCCTTGTATACGTGTGTTCTAGAATTCACCCTCCCGTGTCCCTGCCATGGACGCCGCACGAGCGACAACTGGCGCGTACGCCCGTCATTCCCATTACGACCATGTTACCACGACTCGTCCCCAACGGATCACCCGCGCCCAAAGACTCAACATAACACCAACACTCGGCGCAAATCAGCACTCGGCACTCAGCACTCCGACTCAGTACTCATAGAACGCAAAGCCCAATCACCCACCCACCCACCGAAAGACCTCCCACCATTACAACACCGCCAGAGAGGGACACGCCAAACACGAAAGAAAAGGGATTGTTTCATACGAGAGTCCAAGTACACGCGCATGCTACAGACTTGATGGTGCGGAGGAGGCGTTTGTATGTGAGGCGAGACAGACAAGACGATTATATGAGACAGCTCAATGGAAGGAAGAAAACCAAGAAGAGGAGGGGATGGCAGGGCAGGTAGAGGTAGGGACGGACTAATTTCAACAGAACAGAACAGAACAGACGGCGACAAAGAGGAGGTGACGGATCAAAGAAGAAATGGCGAGGTAAATTGAGAGGGGAAAATCACAGGGGAAATCACAAGGAATTCGGGGTCGACGACCAAAACCACGTCAACGCAAGCAGCAAAAGGACGGTACCAATATAAGATTTCGGGTTTGAACAATATGTGTATGTATTCTGTATGTAGACATTCACCACCACCACCCCTCGATGCTGGAGAGTAAAATGAAATTATACTACAAGAAACAAATGGGATGGATAAATGAAAGAGAAAGTGGGAAAAGAGAGTATATAGACCAGAAAGAACGTCATGATGCCACTTGAGTTATATGCCTATTCATTAATGTGCACCGTTGGGCGAAAAGATAGGTGGTGGTCGTGAAACGCTCTCTCGAGGCGGCTTCACCCGGAACTCGCTGACCAAACACACGTGGCTAACAATCAAAAGTCAACACGTTGTCCGACGGAGATCGTGCAGATTGGACTTACTCTGAAGGGAAGTGTGCATTTGGGAATCCAACTACCTTCCCGAGGTAAGTCTTATCCACCCCTCCCAAGACCGCGTTGACCGCTAGATTGCCTGTACCGTACCATATGTAGTCGATCACGCCCCGGAAGCTTGGAGTGTAGTTCGTCAAGGGTGAATCGCCAGCTGCAGCATACGAGCTCTTGAGACCGAATTTGTGTCGTAGACCTTCTGTGGTGTATCTACCATAAAGGTGCGACATGAAATCGGGATGATCTGGTGGTGCAGAGCCGTTGGACAAGAACTCGTACACGCCACTAGAAGGGACAGAGTTGAAGTCTCCGCAGATAACCAATGGTATCTTTGTCCCGTCGGTGTACATGGGTGGCGACCGTAGGGACAAAGGCGACTTCTCGTCCAAGTTGCCTGGAGGTCGAGGAGGAAGCTTGCAAAAGTACGCCGCAATCTTCTCTATCTCGTCCACCAGGAGCGCGACCTGGATGAGCTTGACGTCCCTGAAATTTGGATCCCAGTGTATGTGTGCGTTCGCGACGATGACGCGTGTACCCGTCTCCTTGTTCTCGAAGCAACATACGACTGCGATATGGTCCTTACCCAGGACGCGATTGAACATGTCGTCCGTCTTCTTGAAATCTGGCCGCTGCATGGCTACGGTACTGAACTCGATAAGCTGTCTCTCCACAAGCAGGTACCTGTTAAAAAGGTGTCAGAGGAGTCACGCGACCAATCAATTCGACGACGAACTTGTCAGCCTTGTAGAACGTCGCACACCCGTCGACTTGTCGTCGGTCTGCATCGCTCATAGTCTTGTACCGCGATTTAGGGTAGTAGACTCCTTCGTAATCTTGTCCCTGGAGGTGTTTGACGAAGTAGTCCTCGTATTGTGCGGTGTCTACCTCTTGCAAACACAAAAAGTCTGCCTCATAGTTCATCACCTCCGTCAGGATCAGCTCCTTCCGGTAGTCCCACGACAGCGCCCAGGATGGCGTGTAGCCGTAAAGCCGCTCGGTTGCATACTTCTCACATAGGATATTGTAGCAGAGGACGCTGAATGTCTCTGTATGAGGATCATTGTTCATAACTTCGCGTTCGGCAGGGGTGACGACGTTCTTCCATACGCGTTCCGGCGGAGCCGCTGGCACCGGACATGAGTCGCGTAGGAAAGAGATGAGTGCTGGTGTGCCGTCTTTCTGCACAATGACCATCAGCGACGCGTCCAGTGGGTTCCCTTCGACACCGAGCGTCTGCAGTTGGTGTAAGCTGCCGAGCTCAGGCGGTAGTGTGATGAGGCGATTGTCGAAGAGGTAAAGCTCCTTCAGGTGTGTGAGCATCCCCAGCTCTGGTGGCACGGAGCTAAGAGTGTTGCCCGACAAATCCAGGACCTCCAGGTGTCGCAACTTGGCGATCTCTGGTGGTATCGAAGAGAGCGCATTGTGATTGAGATAGAGGTTAATGAGGAAGGTGAATGAGAATAGTCCAGACGTGGGAGGGAGTGTCTTGATGTTTACGCCTCCCATGTCTAGCGAATTCCACGTATTCTGTGGCGGTTTTGCGGTGAGCCGCGGTGCCTCGGCTATCGGTGCGACAGTTGAAGAAGGATGGTTCAC
This sequence comes from Paxillus ammoniavirescens, assembly GCA_014904835.1. Taxonomy (NCBI): domain Eukaryota; kingdom Fungi; phylum Basidiomycota; class Agaricomycetes; order Boletales; family Paxillaceae; genus Paxillus; species Paxillus ammoniavirescens. Next base: position 26,580 of record MU121004.1, on the reverse strand, counting down.
CATGGAACCGGCAAGACTTGGGGAACTTTCAGATGCGCTCGTAGGAGCAGGCGTGGAGGAACTTGTTGGAGCGTCGGGTTGCCCCTCAAGAACCTCGGTGCTGACGACTGGTTTCACGAGGTTCGGATTTGTGATTGGGATGGCCGACTTGGTGACGGTGCGCGAGGCCATTGCACTCGCTCGTGCACGGTGATGCGGCGAACGCGACGATCTTATCATCTTTAAGAATTAAAACCGTCGATCAGATCGCTTAGTTGTGTATGACGTGTGACAATGAAACGAACACGCACCTCGCACTTGAGAAGTTGTTGTTGCCAATGGGGCGTGATGATTTGACTTGCCGCGCTTGCTGGTGATCCTTGACCGATGTGCTGCGGGTGCATATGGCCATTTGGGGGAGAGGGATAGTGGGAGAGGGAATTCTGGTGTTGGTGGTGAGCCATTGGGGGATGTGAGAGAGCGTGTGGATGACCAGGGTGATGCTGCATCGGGTTGACCGATCCATTGGTGTACAGGGCATATCCTGGCGAGGCAGGTGGAGGACCAATATTCTGGGAAGTTGGTGGTCCTAGGACGGGGTGATGTGTGCGACTCCATGGGGATTGGTCATGGTGGTTTGGATGTTTGTGAGCTATTGCCGGGGATTGTTGGGGGTAGAACATGGCATTTGCCTAGGCCGATTGACACAAGACGACCAGCTGCTGTTAGTGAGGAGCCCTTAGGAACAAAGGAGCTCTGGAGCGGTTACTTGGCCGTACAGCCGAGGGAGTGAAACAAAGGCCTTCAAGATAGGTTAACAAGATTTACAGTCCTTGAGACAAGGGATATAAGAAAACAAACAAGAAAATGTGGTCCAGACGGATTTTATGTGCCACCGTTGTGGTGGTGGGTGAGTCTCCGTGCTCGAGGTCGATACAGCCAAGGTGGACTCGTACAGCGCTCGAAAATGGACTCGCCAGCGTCGGCGCCACACGCGAATCCGCGTGACTTAACCGGCGTCAATTTTCCATATCGGGTCAGCTACCCACCGAGTTCTTTCCCGATATGGACTATACCTGAACAGGCAAATCCAGATCTTACCGTGCACAGCCACCATCATCCAGCCTTTTCACCTCGAGGAAACGTTACGATGCGATTACAACGGGTCTCGGCAAACTTGTCTTAGTACATTTTCCTCGCAACCTCACCATCATGTCCAAGTACTTCCAGGCTACGGCTTCGGCACCCGTCAACATCGCGTGTATCAAGTCAGTTCCATCACGTACTGTATCGTAGGTACGAGGTACTGAGAACACGTCTAGGTACTGGGGAAAGCGTGACACCAAGCTCATCTTACCCACCAACTCTTCGCTCTCCGTGACTCTTAGCCAAGATCACCTCAGGTCAACCACGACATCACGAGCAGACCCGTCTTTCACCGAAGACACCCTCTGGCTCAATGGCAAGCTCGATGAGATCAAACCAGGCGGGCGTCTCTCTACGTGCATCAATGCCATGAGACGGATGCGAGAAGAAGTCGAAGCTGCCGATCCCAAGGCTGAAAAGGTATCCCATCCCTCTCGATGGAAAAAAAAAATCCTGATCACGAAACGCATAAATAGTTCTCACAATATAAAGTGCACATCTGTTCGCACAACAACTTCCCCACTGCCGCTGGTTTAGCCTCGTCCGCGTCGGGCTTTGCAGCTCTCGTTTATTCCCTCGCTAAGCTGTACCAGCTACCTGCTTCACCCAAGGACCTCTCTATCATCGCCCGTCAGGGATCAGGCTCCGCCTGCCGCTCCCTCTTTGGCGGGTTTGTGGCATGGAGAGAGGGCACCGCACCAGACGGTTCAGACTCCTTCGCTGAACAAGTCGCACCCGAGAGTGCGTGGTCTGACATGCACGCGCTCATCTGCGTCGTCTCCGACGACAAGAAAGGCACCTCCTCCACTGCCGGTATGCAGCGCACCGTCGAGACCTCCACACTGTTCGAGCAGCGCAAAGCCGTCGTTCCAGGCCGCATGCGCGCCATTACCGAAGCCATACACAAACGCGACTTTGATAAATTCGCAGAGATCACGATGAAGGATTCCAACCAGTTTCATGCGGTGGCGCTCGACACCGACCCACCCATCTTTTACATGAACGACGTCAGCCGGGCTATCATCGCCGTTGTTACCGAGTACAACAGGGTATCCTTGGACAAGGGCGGAAAACGTAAGGCTGCGTACACGTTTGACGCTGGTCCAAACGCCGTCATCTATGCACCCAAGGAGAACATCAAGGAGATCGTCGAGATGATCGTTGAGTATTTCCCGCAGGAATCATTCAACGATACCTTCACGCTGTTTGGGAAAGAGGGTGTACGGGGTCGTCTCGCGGAGGGATTCAATACCGGTGTGGCGAAGCGCTTTGAGAAAGGCGCGGTGAAAACACTCATTCATACCTCTGTCGGAGACGGTCCGAGGGTGCGAGGGAACGAGGAAGGGCTGCTTGGGGAGAACGGTCTACCAAAGACTTTAGTTCAGTGATCGGGGGGGGGGGAGTTTTTAGATTTAGTGTTAGTAGTGTAACAGTACCACTTGTACCCATCTGAGCGAGGGTTGCTCTGAATCGAATTGGAAATTGAGGAAAAGGGCGGACACGACTCGGTAAGTACGACAAGTACGTAGATTGAACCCTTGAACTCTCAGACAAGATGATCCAAGCATGCCCTTTATTATAATTAGATTAGAGTGCAATCGTGGAGCCGAATGCCGTGGACTCATGATCAAACACAGCAAAAATGCCTGCAGCGTGGTTGGGGCGTGGTTGGGGCGCGCCATTCGACGGTAGAATCTGTGAGCATTCGTCCTTCCCTCTGCCTCCTCCCCTCTTTGCAATATTTTCGTCGTCTCTCTACAACCTGAACAATGTCCGCTTCCAATGTTACACATGCTACGACAATGTTGTGCGCTACACTAGCCAGTATGTGCCCTTTCCCGTTGGTTAGAAGGTCTCCATCGACTCATGGGCCCGCTACCACCAGGTCTCAACATCGACCTACATCTATCCGACCCACTCTATCAACAAAATCGAAAGAAAATTATAATCTCCGTCGATGACAAAGTAAAGTGGTCGTACAAATGGACCGATACGTTTGCGCCCAGGTTGGGCCAGAACCTGTATGTTTTCGACTCGTACTTTGGTCGTCACAATGGGCTGACCATTTGTCGAAGTCTCATGTCCCCCGCATCCACCGTCAAGGTTTCACTCAGAGGCAAACACCGTGTCCGTTACCACCTGTTAGGAAGTTATTCGGGTTGCGTCAGTGACTTCTTCAACAACAAAGGTATGTACTCCCCTGGCCCTTGGACTCCGTATCTCACTGTTGATTAGAAACGTCCCTGACACTTCAAGGCGGTAGCCGTGCGACTATCACCCTACGTCTGTCCCCCGTGGTCGATTATCAGAAGGCATTGAACGACTGGGTCGACTCGAGCCTTACTCGGCTGGACGATAACCAAGGGTTGACGGAGGGATTCGACAACGTAGATCAAGCGATTACTTCTGCGCAGGCCGTGAACTCCGCCTTGCAGACATACGGACAATATATCGTACCGTTGGGACAGACCCTGAGGTTGATGAAAAAGCTGATCGATAACGTCGCAGACGTGGGTGTCTCTCCTTTCTCGGGTTCGAGGGGTGATCTGATCCCATGCAGGCGCATCCGTTCCTCAAAGTAGGGTGGACGTTGCTATCTTCGGTATACACGGTCAGTGCCGTTCACCCTCTGGAGGTATAGGATTGACGGGAAGTGTGTGGCAGGTGGTTCAGCAACAGCAGCTGAATGATCGCGATGTGCAGGGCCTGGCAGAAAGTTTGCGAGAGGTCGTCGGCGTTGCCAGCGACTGTCCTGTGGCCGAAATCAAGGGCACCCCTCATGTCATTGAAAGTATCGTGCGCCTCTCGTTAGAAGTTGCCTCGCTCATCGACGAGTGTACCAAAGGCTCTTTCATTAGTAAGGAATGCCTTTCGAGTGCGATGCATGCTCACACGATGTGCCAGCGCGTCTCATCAAGGGGCAGATCACCGATGTCAAGGGGCGCATCGCAAAGTGCCAAGGAGAGCTTAAGGATCTGTATGAGAAGCTCAAGACCAGGATCATGGCGTACACGGCGAAAGCT
>MU121004.1:0-14429 GCA_014904835.1 Paxillus ammoniavirescens | reverse complement strand
ATTTACCATACTAATCATCCTGTAGTATTCTACAGGTACATATCTTCTAGATAGTGACTTACCAGTACACTGAGTATTCTACAGAGAGCTCCTACCGGTTCCAACAGGTTATGAGCCCCGGCCTGTGCTCTTTAAGGAAGAAAAGTTTTCACTCACAGAATTCGACTTGAATCTCAAATGACAAGACTCGAAATTCCCGTGAAATGGCTGAATTTCCCCAACTCACATCAGATGGTTGAAACTGGACAGAGTACCACGAGAAACTCAAAGACATGCTGACAGGACACAAACTTGCCCAGTACATCACAGGCATGGAAATGACACAGCGCGACTCGGAGTTTTGGCGAGCACAGAATAATCTCGCAAAATGTACAATTGTCATGACTATCCATCCATCCTTAGCAGTCTGAATTCGCCGCCTCGAAACAGCTCGCGAAGGCTATGAAACCCTCCAAAGTTTATTCGAGAAGACAATGACTACGCCTACAGCTACTACAAGAGTACTCAATGACATTTGGAACAACAGGACTGCACAAGACACTGCGTACTCACCGGAGACCACCAACGACCATGTATGCAGACGCAGCCACGTCACGGACATGTCATGGCATGACGGATCAGGCAGACGAGTACATGACATACCGAGTAGCCTCACGTGATGTCAGCATGAACGCCAAACCAAGAGCCAGGGAAGAGTCGAAAGGAGGCTAGAAGTGGGTGAAAAGGGGAGTAAGTCGAATGGGAAGGTTGACGAGAAGGTGACCACAGCAACGGGACTGGGCAAAGGTGCCACAGACCACAAGGCTGGCGGTGTAAGCCTCATCAAGCCCACGAGCAGCCAGGAAAACGTACCTGGGACCCACATTGACACCCCATCACCACCACCACCTCTCACCACTCCCACCCTGCCAGTTGAGCAGCCGGCACCTGCGTCCAAACGGCCAACTCACCAACGAAGTCGAGACGGCCACGTACCGAAGAATGGGACGCATTGAACACATGAAGACGTCGACGGGAGCCGGAGGGAAGTCGAATCAAGGAGGTGAGGGTGCAGGAAGGTAGTTGACAAAGACAGCGACAACGTCCACCACGCCCACGCTGAAAGAAACTTAGTCCTTCCCGGGTGTTAAGAGGTCAGGACAAAGGGAAGAATGAAACGAATGGTGCAATAAGTTCAACCCTAAAGGGATTCACTGGTGAGTGGAACCCTGGAAGGGGGAGTCCGTTGGTCTGAAGGATAGTGGGTTGAAAGATAGAAGAAACCCGGGTTTGTCCCGTGGTAAGTGAGTGGATAGCAGGTAAAGGAATAGAGGGCGGGTTGTGCTGCAGCAGGTTCATTGTTGTTGTTCTTACTTGTGCTTGGACCTTAAGTGTGTGGTGACAGAAGATAAGATTCAAAAATGACTAAGTACAGACTTTTATAGTCCAGGCATACCCATGACTGCGTCAAACAACATCAAAACATAAAGGATAAAGACCCGAGTGGGTCGGGTAACAGTATAAGGTCGATGATGGGTAAAGAATCTACATACATGGACAAATGGGGCTCATGGCCAAGACTTACCAACACGTTGGAATGGACAAGGACAGACCCGGATGGTTGAAGAGTGCTGAACCTGTAAATGAAAGCGGGTTCCGTGGCTAGCAGGGCATGGGTGAGAGCGGGTGAGAGCGGGTTGGGCGTCAGATTGTATGGATTGTCGATAGAGAGTCGAAGGAATGGATCATGACATTGGAAGGAGTGAGTACAATGCCAGATGCGCAGACGAAGGATGCTTGCAGGTGTAGGGAACATCAGTTCCCTACAACGCTGTGCCCCAGGGACCCCACCAGACATGTCAGATGGCTGTTGAAGAGGCCACTGACACCGTGAACCCGAACATGAAGGACGTCGCGCCGACGATACCAGTGGGCACATCGAATGGACCGCGAAACGAGTCGAACAAGGGCTGGGATGCAAGGGATAGAGAGGAAGTGGAAAGGGGTGGAGAAGTCGACGAGGACATCAAAACAGAGGATGAGAAGGGTGAGTGGGTGAGTGGGATCGAGGATCCCAGCTCGAACGACGACGGTGGGGACGAGAGCATCCGCCACGCGTATATCATACCCACATCAACCCTACCACCTCCCTACCACGCCCTACCAACCTCAGATGAACGAAGACCACCCCCGAGCATGCTGCTCGAGGGGGAGCAAGAAGGTCAGCGATCGAGCAGGCATCCTGACGAGACGGCCATGCACCTGGAAGCCCCATGACACGAGTCAAGGACCACGTCGCCAATACGGACGCTGCATGACAAGGGTTCGAGTGGAAAGGGCCAAGGAGTGGCCAGAAGCCACAGGCAGACAGTGGGTGAGGAAGATGAAGTTGAGGGGAAGAATGATGACGGTTGAAAGATGTCGGATCGAGTTGAGGAAAGGCAGAGTCGAAGGAAAGAGGCCAGGGATGACGAGGTGGGCCAGGACGTCGATAAGACGCTGAACAAGGAGGAGGAAGGTCAATGGAGGGACCGAGTGCAATTGACGGCGATGAATGCCAACGAAAATGGTCAGTACCCCTCACAGGACAAGGGGGACTTACCCCCAGAACCACCACCCTTCCCCCATCACCCAGCACTTCCACCACCATTACCCATCCATCCCGAACGACTGGACAACATCGACACTGCGAGGACGTGCAAAATGGCTGCACAAGCCAGGCAGTGAAACGAAGGAACCCCCGAGCGTACGGCTCGAGGGGGAGAGGATTAGGGTAACGAGCCGACATGTCAAGACTGACGATGTTGAGATGGAAGATGATGACCATGTCGAGGAAGACCCAGACAACCAAAACCTGCCAAGAAACCCTGTGGGCACGACAGACGGTGACGAACACCGTCCCAACGGGCCCACAGAGCCTCCTGACGAGAAGGAGGGGGAACGAGGGGTCGACGGCGAGCTGAAGGTTGAGATGAGGGTCGAGATGGTCGAGAACGTCAAGTCAAGGGAGTCAAGTCAAGTCGACCAGCCAGGAGGCAGAGGGGTCGAGGAGACGAAGTTGAGAGAAGTTGAGGACAAGTTAGGGGGCACGGACGAGGACAACAGCTGCCAACAAGATGGCAGAATGAATGACATGGGTGACCAAACAAGCAGCGCCAGCTGCGACTCCCAACGAGTTGAAACCAGTGCACTAGCTGAAGACAAAGTTGGTCAGCATCGAGACAGTACACGAAATGTGTCGATGGATGCACCTGGGCCACCCACACCATCTAAGAAATACTCCAAGCGACCTGCCTACCACGTCAACCCACCACGTCACCGAGGATGACTCAAGACAAGTTGATACCTATGAATGTCAGCCAGCCCGAGCATATGGAGTACACACCAAGTCAGACGGTCACGTCGAAGACCACCCAGGTCAACTGGATGTGACGGAAACGGCACAGGGCTACTGGGGGAGTGTCCCAGAGCCACCACGATTGAGGACGAAGGGCACCGAGGCCTGTACGTCAACGCCAACACCATTGACATCACCCATACCACAAATTACTATATCGGGTAATCATGCCAGCATAGCACTTCGACATGCTACCTGCGGACACTGTGCACATGCTGCATTTATCAGAATCGTTCACTCATTTATTGGGACAGGTATTCTAATAAGTATTCATTCCTTTGATTCATTCCTTTGATTTACTCTTTTGATTCCCCCATACTCTGATTGTGGGGGCGTGTTGGAATACAATCGGTAGTGTACCCGTTATGGTAGCCTACCTAATCACGTGTCCAGTTGGACAGCATCGTACTAGACTTTACACCTCAGTGACTTACCAGTACACTGAGGTGAGTAGTACATTCATACTACACTTATTTACCATACTAATCATCCTGTAGTATTCTACAGGTACATATCTTCTAGATAGTGACTTACCAGTACACTGAGTATTCTACAGAGAGCTCCTACTAAGGTTGCCAAAGTTCAGTTCAGTTCAGTTCAGTGGCCACTTGGCCTGAACCTGAACCTGAACCTGAACCAAACCTAGAAGAACTGGTTCTCATAGGTTCGGTTCAGGTTCCAAACTGGTTTGGACCAGAACTTAATAGTCTAATTTTTAGACCTCTGGAAATTGTGTTAAAATGGTTTATATAGTGTTACAAGGGGGTCCAAGGTTTATCCTCCCACTCCAAAGCCTCTATAGCTGCTGACATACTGCCAGAAGAGTACTCATTCTTCAAAATCTGTAAAGCTTCTACAGTTTTTGGACTCAGCCTATTGTGCATCACTGTAACAGTGGATGGGGAATGTGAGTCGAGCCAGTCCATCAGGGAAAATGTCGGGATGCCATAGCACCTGACATAAATACATTATCATCAGTAGATATGGTAGTCAGCTGTAGTATTGTGTCAGCGTACATAGTTGTCATTGTACAATGTTGCATTAGCTCAGCATACTGTAGCTATGCTTCAGAGCAGAAACATGTAGTTCATTATTGTTGAGACCCAACTACAGAGGCTACCATCACTATGATCTTATGTACCCATTGTAGATAGTCTGTCAAATAAATCTAAGTCTATGTATTGATTCAGGACAAACTTATCAACATTGTCCACATCCTGCTCAGCCACCTCACCCCCCCACTGTGGCATGATATGACATGGACGTATGATATGGTCCACAGGGACAACCTTGGCATTGGGACCATGCTGTCAGGAGGATCAGGTGAGACAGAACATTCTCATTGGGTCATCAAAACTTTGGAGCGGGCAGAACCAATCATGATGGATGTAGGCATAGCACAACATACCAGGCCTCATTTTTGCTGATGAGATTACTACTAGTAGATCAATTCAAAGAAGACTTACATGAAGGCTTCAGTTTATTCTTGGTCACCAAGTTGATTGGTTGTTCATCTGTTTCTGATTCATAGAAGGTGATCTTGGAGATGTCCTTGAGTGTTCTGTCAGGATTGAGCACACAGTTGGCTTCATTGTTGGACATACTGATGGGATCACAATAAGTCTGGGCGGTCACAGCAAACTGAGTATTTTTACTACACAATAAATATAAACAAATATGACAAGTTACCAGTACTACCTACATAGGCAATTTAGCAGTAGGTTCAGAGAGGTTCGAACAGGTTCGAACCTCGTTCGGGTGTACCTGCCTAGGCCCGAACCTGAACCTAAAAGATAGGGGCTGAACTGAACCTGAACTGAACCTGAACTTAGAGGTTCAGTTTGGACGTTCAGGTTTGAACCTTGGGTTTGAACTGAACTTTGGCAACCCTAGCTCCTACAGGTTACAACATTAGGTCCTACATAATTGGTGGTAGTATAGGACCTTAGAGGTATGAATACCATGGTTGTCCCACAATTTTGGTGGGCAAGCCTAGTCTCCTCTATGTTTTTCCTGTGATTTTCCCGGCATATTGGGCTGGGTCAGCCCATGTAAGGCTGGGTTTACCCAGGGAGTGTGTCTTTCCTGTAAGAACCTGTAATGGGTTCTGTAAGATGGGAAACCTGTCTGTAGTCTACCTCAGTAGATAGTCACTAAGGTAAACTACGGTAAGGAGTGTCTAAGGTAAGTACATGATTACCTAAGCTGTATGTCTATGTTTGTATTCCAACACTCCCCCTCAAACGGAGTATGGGGAATCAAAAGAAAATAAATCAATGAATGGATAATCAATGAAAGGATACCTATTAGAATAGATCCCATAAATGAGTGAATAAGATGTTGAGTCCATGATGACTCGCAGTGTCCATAGTGTCCATGGATATGTGCAGTCAAAGTGCTACACTGGCATAATTACCCGATATAGTAATTTATGGGTATGGATGATGTTGATGGTGTTGATGGTGTTGGTATCGATGTATGGGCCTTGGTGCCCTTTGTCCTTGGGTCTGGTGGCTTTGGGACACTCCCCCATAGCTCTGTACCATTTCCGTCGCATCCAGTTAACCTGGGTGGTTGTTGACTCGACTGTTCGACATGGTGCATACTCCGTACGCTTGGGCTGGCTGACATTTGTAGGTGCCATCTTGAGGTGTCCTCGGCCACATGGTGGGTTGGTGAGGTGAGTGGGTCGTGTCGTGTCAGATGGATGTGATGTGAGCGGCTCAGGTATGTGCTTCGTGATGTCTGGTTTACTGTGGCTGGTGCCGCTGAAAGAAACTTAGTCCTTCCTGGGTGTTAAGTGGTCAGGACAAAGGGATGAACGAAATGAAGGGTGCGATAAGTTCGACCCTAAAGGGATTCACTGGTGAGTGGAACCCTGGAAGGGGGAGTCCGTTGGTCTGAAGAATGGCGGGTTGAGAGATAGAAGAGACCCGGGTTCGTCCCGTGGTACAGTATTGTAGTGGAGTCCCCTAAGTTATCCAGGTCCATGAGGTTGGCAGGTACAAGTGATCATGACTTACATTTTCTTTCTCCTGTGGCTGAGCATTTGTGCATGACAGGTGATTGGGACAGATATGGTTACGAGCTGGGAAAGAAGGATCAGTTGAAGATTGTGGTAGCAGAAACATACATACATACCATTGTGTCCTTCCTGACCGCAAGCGCTGCATTTGTTCCGGCGTTTGGATGCAACGGCAGATACAGGAAGCTAAACATGCTCACACTGCATGCCCGAGGCTGTGGGGACATGAGGTAGCACAGGATTGGTGGCGGTGTTGTGTCGCAGGGGAGTCACTACTAACAAAGATTGGCGAGGGGGAGCATGTGCAGTGAGAAGCGAGAGGATTTCACTCCCGTATTTCTCGCTGTCTGTCCATCCTGTTTCCTTCTAAAGATCTTGAGATGTGTGGATTTTCCCATGGTGTGTGCAGTCAATGATGCGGTCGAGGATGGAGTTAGGAATGACTAGTGACGGGCCATGGTCATTAAGACAAGCACAGCCGTACATGTCAGCAGTTTTCTCCTCATGCCAATCATGAAGAGCATCTTGCAGGTCATAGTCATGCTTGCCCTTGGTGTATTTAGGTAGACATGAACACTGGGCGCTGCAGGCTTGTTTCGCAATATTGGAGTCATACTGAGAGAAAGCAGTGGGTTTGTGGATGTCGCAACAGACAGTGGATTCCATTATAGTGGGTTGGTTGAGTCGCAGTCCAGATGGTTGGTATCTGGGAAGAGAGTGGGTTGTTATTTGGTAAACATCATGATGGTAATGAGAACTTTCCCACCTGCTGATGTGTTATCGAAGCAAACGTCGAAGACCTTCCTTAGACACATCACTCCAGGACGTTTCTCGGCATTAGTGAGGAAATCCATGCTAGGTTCTAGCTCCTTCTTGCGTTGTTTCCCTTGGTTAGCCCTACTTGACGAACTTGATTGCCCACATGCCACTACCAACTCTTCAATTCCAACACCTGGTACATCCTGCTGAGCTGCAGGAGTTATAATTGGTATGCTATGATTTGAGTTGTCTTCATCTGGCTCGTCTTCTGATGAGCTTCCATCAATTTTAATATCCCCATCATGGGATGTTGCATTTGGCATCGTGCTCATGGTGGTGGGAACTGGTAGGTGCCTTTTATGAAATGGCAAGTGACTCACACCTGACACATTTGGCAGTGGAGATACCGCGAGACACTTTGATGGCTGGGGTGTACCAGGTAGGTTGGCTTCCTTTGATGTACACTTTTTTGTCTGGTCTCTTTTGGCCTGCCTACAGGCCTTCGCAACCTTTTCATCATCAAAATACTCCCTCTTAGCGAATAATATAGCTGTTCTGGTGAGTTCTTTGTCTCATATGGCATGCCCAAAGTGCTGCCACAGTGATGCTAATGTACAGGTCACTCATGCCCTATCATACACCATGAACAGCAGGCCCAGCACAAATATCTCAATAGTACATACCATTCCGAATGACATTGTTGTAAATAATCCCCATGTTAGCCCTTTGACAAAGTCATCCAAGGTTTCATCTTTATACTCTGCTGACATGTCAGAATTAAACCACTTGATCTTGTCTTGTAGTTCACGTGGTAGGCGGTGTCACATCATATGCATGGCTGCAATCGAATTAGGAATATCATCAAAGAAGATGAGGAACTTTGGGGGTGGAGGATTGCCGACCTTGATTCCATCTGGTATCAGGAACGCAAGGTCAGCGAAGCTACTCATCACATATTTGATCTTTCTAATGCCAATTTCGATATTAGGTTGATCACTTGAGCAGTACACCCTGATCGTTTTGTCATGATGCATGTGAAGAAGGCGGGTAATATCACCAAGTGTGTGTTTAGTGAAGGTCGCTGATGCAACAAGCAGTGGAGTCGAAGGCGGTAGGATATATCACAGCTGCCCAAGTTCTCAATATTCCAGTTGAAATTCTCCCCATTCAGTAAGGCAATGGGCCTCGTCAATCACCACGCTGATGACACGTGCCACGAATAGTTGATTCTTCAGCAATCTTTCAAATTCCCCATCCAGCTTCATGATTTGCTCGGGGCTGATCACTATGACTCTGTATCGGAGTGCGGCAATGGCCTTCATGAGGTAAGACCCATTAATTAGAAACTCGTATGTGAACCACTCACTTGAAAATTTGCAGGGGTTGCCATCTCCGCATTGACGGGTATGGCTCGTATACCAGCCTTACCGAGTGAAGCAACATTCTGCTTGCCCAACAAGTTTAATGGCGTCACCACGATTTGGACACCATCGGGTCAGAAGAGAAGGGGCATCCAGAAAGTGAGCGTCTTCCCCATTCCAGTCCCGCAATGCAGATGACATCTTTACCGCTCAGAATGGCCAATGTGGCTTTGATTTACCAAAGACATGGGTGCACACCAAACACACATTGGGTTTGTGTTTGGATATCGGATGGTGAGGGGACATGCAGCTGGCACATAAGCTTAGTATGGTACTCGGATGGTGACACTACCCCAGCACACTACATAGAAATACGACTATTAAATGTAACCCTAAATTTGTTCTTAGAGTTTTTTTTCGTTGTCCGATGCTTCAGCCACTGTGGCTGACGTTGTTTACTCACGTTTTCTTGCAGCCGTCGCTGTGAGTGTGAGGGGATTAAGGTTGTGCTGGGTTTGAATTTGTTCTTAATTTGGAAGGAGATCACGTGTGCTCTAAAATAAACACTACATCTCAGATATCACTAAGTCCTCACTCCCTTGTACATCGCCCCTCACATGAACAGTGGTGGTGTGAAGGAGCCTGGATACTTGCCAACTTATTGAGCTAACCACATGAATGAAAAGTCACATAAGATTGTAAAGACGACTGAGTACAAATAGTAACTAAATGAATAGTAAGGCGGTAAGATGGCAAGATGACAAGACGGTGAGATGGCGACAGCACAAAAAAAACGTGTTTGAGGGTATATAAGGCACTGCACAGAGAGAATCACCAGCTGGTCACAAGACAGACAACATGAGCGACTTACCTTCAGCAGAAAGCAAAGAGGTTTTCATATTCACTGTCATCTTCAGCTGAATCCATGGAACTGGTAGGCGAACCAGTTGTCTTGACAAACTGATGGGCTTCCTCCATCACAAGCGCAAATTGTTCCTCGGACAGTTCCTTGATGGGCTCCAAAAAGTGCTGTGTTGTTGATCCCCAGATAGTCTCATTAAACTCATACCAGATTCCTTTTTGGATTATGGCAGTCCACATGTTGCCCAACCTGGCCATCTCAAATGAAACATTGTTATTGGAGACCAATGTAAGTATCCGACATGTTGGAATACAATCAGTAGTGTACCCGTTATGGTAACTTACCTAATCACGTGTCCAGTTGGACAGCGTCATACTAGACTTTACACCTCAGTGACTTACGAGTACACTGAGTATTCTACAGAGAGCTTCTACAGGTTACAACACGACAAACCTGTATCGGCATGAGTACAATGACAGGTGTGATACCAAGAAACATTACTTACCACAGCACAAGATAGTGCAAGCGCTGTACAAGGATCCCCAAGCTCAATATCTAAGTTGGGGACATCCACTCGTCCCTGGATGTAGTTGAAGTGGTGAGCAAACATCTGAAGCACGAATGAAGACCTCCACAACCCGGACCACGCCTGTAGTAGAACGTACCAGTCTGAGTCAGTAAAGTTAAATGCCCAGGTACTAGAACAATATAAAACATACCTTAGGGTCTGTGCCCTTGTTCTGACTAAAGAGAAAGCAATTTTTCTTGAGCATCACCTTGGCAAACTCAATGCATTGTGCTGCATCCCTGAAGTTGGCATTGTTAGCAAAGAGGGTGCTGATGACCGCGACGGCAGCTGAAGCAAATCCACCGCGCCAGTTATTAAGACTCTGTTTTGCCTAACATAATGTAACAGTATATTAGCATATTATGACAACATATAACTTGAAGAGTGACAACAATGGTACTCACAATTTGAAATACTGGTCCACCAATGGTTACGGTGTGCTCTATATTTCCCCCATAGACCATATCCCAAATGTCCTGTAGGGTGGAGTTAAACTTTGTGCTGGGAATGGACCATGGGTTATCATATCCAGTGGCAAAGTGCACAAGTGTGGATATGTAGTCGCCTCCAGATGTTGTCGGTGGTGCAGCCAGGAGAAAGGTTGTTTTTGATGTATTTGTTGTTAACTGCTACCAGAGTGCTGGGTCCCAGAAGTGCTACAGGGTGCTGTCTTTGCCCGCTTAGATGGTGGTGGCCCCGTTTGAGACACTGAGTCCACATCCTCATCCTGTAGTATACTTTTGTGGGGATAAATAACATAGGTGCACATCTGACTTACCTGGTTACGGTGCAGGCCCTGCTTCCGGTTCTGCTTTTCTTCCTTGTACTTTGCATTGGTAGCGACCTTCTTGAGAGAGCGAGGGATGGGGCTTGGAGGAGTCTCTGAGTCATCTTCCTCAGACCCACTCACAATTTCGGTGATGTCCTGTTCAGAGAAAGTGTAAGATAAATTTAGCTGAACATTCAGGAATGCAAACTCACCATGATATCAGTCCGTTGCAATGAGGCCACACCCTTTGCAGATGTGTTGGGTAGGGTGTTGCACTCAACTTGGTCATCACTGTGGATGTACATGTTACACTCCTGTGATTTGGTTGTAGTGAGGTTGCTGGGAGTTGTACGCCTTGGAGTGCTAGAGGCAGTGACTGGAGTGCCGCATGGGCCTTTGACGAGAGAGCCTGAGCTTGAGATAGACCTTGCATGGCGAGAGGTAGAGGTAGAGCGCTGAGAGCTGAGTAGTAGGTTGATGGGCCCGGGTTTAGAGGGAGGAACTTTGTCTGCCCTGTCTTATACTCCCACACCAGCCCAGCCTTCCTTGATAGATGCTTGATTACTTTGATGGCAAAGGTAGTCAACAGAATCCCAATAGAATAGGACAGTTTCAGTAAGGGCGATCATGGTAGTGAGATGGGAAAGACTTACAACCGAGGTGCTGGCTCCTTCCATTTCTGGCCATCAATGCTGACCTGTTGATCTTCGCCATCAATGCCATCAACTTCTTGATGGAACTTGCCACATGCTGCTTTGACTGCATTGCGGGAGCCTGTTTTCTGGGTGTGTGGCCTTCTTAAGAGTGCTTGACTCACAGTTACTTTATCACCAGACTCCCCTTCTCCCTCAGTGGCCTCGTCTTCATCAGCATCATGTTTTTCCCCAAGGACTTTGAGACCTTCCTCAAGCTCTCCTCCCGTCAAGCTACTCATGTCCTCGTCAGGACTGAGGTCATTCCCAGGCCTTTCTACTTCCTGGGAAGCACCTACTGACTTCGCAACAACCCGGGGCCTGGGCCTGAGCTTGGGAGGATTGGTGAGTAACTTCCCCTCCTCCTCCTCTGCCTGACCTATAATGGCTGCTAGGCATTCAATGCCTCATTTACAAGCTGTGGTTTGCTCCTGCTGCACTTCTTTGGCTCAAGCATCATCTGCTTGTTTCTGCGCTGAGGTGCGTTGTTTAACCTTGCCTTCAAGAAGAATGTGTCCAGGGTGCTGATTAGCATTTTTAGACCGAGTTGCAGGACGTGACATGGCTACAGAACAGTGGAGGAAAGAGCACAGTACGTGAACAAGAAAAATTGTGGTTGGAGCTGATGCTTGTACCAACTTAGTGGTGCATTTTTGGGGTGCGAGCCAAACTCGCTCTGGCCTTTAATGGGATCGGGATCTTGTTGATATTCGAACTAAGGAAAAGTAGCAGAGTTACATGGGTTTATATACTGGAAGTTTCGGATAGATATAAACAGACTAGCGTCGGGCTTTTCGGGAATCCCGACACGAAACAAAAGAAAGATGTCAGGATTACCATACAAGATGTGCAAATGACAAATGAGCATGTTAGATTAACAATGATAGGCAAATGATGACGAAAAGGAAAGTATGACAGGAAACGGATATAAGGTGGACCTGATTACTAATAGTAGTCCGAAGACTCGGGAACAGGAATGGGAACGGGAATCGGGGAACAGGAAAAGAGAAAGGAAATGTTAAGTACAACCCGAAGTTGTCGGGTATGTCGGGATATGTCAGGATAGGTCAGAAATGGGTCGAATGGATATGGAAAGTCATGGGACGTGACAAAAATGATTACTGGCCGGTGTACCTATCTATTGGTAATGTTCACAACAATGTTCGGTGCAGTCACCGCAATGCTGTTGAACTCCTTGCCTTCCTCGCAATACCCAAATGTATGTTTGATCTGTCGACTCTCCTACAGCATCCCCTTACTCACCCAAATTTACAGTGGCCAAGAAGTATACTGTACTGACAACCCACTCTTTTGGTGGTTCAAGAAACAACTCTTCCACACTGCAATGATGAGAATACTCACTTCGCTCAAAGCCGGTATGACTACACCCCAACTCATGAACTGCCCTGACCATCACTTTCGTCATGTTATATTTGGCCCTTACATTGCAGACTACCTGAAACAGGTCCTGATATCCAGCATCATCCAGCACTGGTGTGGAAGGTAGGATTTATATTCATCATACATATTTGCTAGATTAATCTCATATTTTTTACAGATGTTTGGCCTTTCCTAATGATCTCGACAGTGGTGGTGCACCACGGACAAGGGAATTCACGCAAGCGCTTGTCGAGGAACTTCCCCTCAGTGTGATTTAGGATGAGTGGGGCGTGGATGGCAACATTGTGGTAAGTGACTTCGAATTTCAAATTAAATCAGCTCATCTGACTGTCTAAAATAGCCATTCACGGATGATTTCCCCCATGCGGACATTCGCCAACTCCTTGCGCCCGACATGCTGCACCAACTAATCAAAGGGACATTCAAGGACCACCTTGTCGAATGGGTTGGAAAATACCTTCAGTTAGAATATGGCAAGGCTGGGGCGAAAGAATGGCTCGCAGACATTGATCGCCAGTAAGTTGATCAGCCTTGAGGTAATCTGTCAACATCTGATGATCTGATGGTGGTGTTCTTCCAGTATAGCCTCAGCACCGCTGTTTTCAGGGCTCTGGAGATTTCCTGATGGCCGTGGGTTCTCCTAATGGACAGGTGATGATTCGAAAGCATTGATGAAGGTAAGTGAGCATTCATCCTTCAAACTTCTACTACCTGCAATCTCATTGTCCTCTACAGGTTTACCTCCCAGTGATAGAAGGCCATGTACCTGACGACATGATACGCACTTTTCGTGTGTTCTTGGAGTTCTGTTACATTGTCCGCCAGAACATAGTCACTGACAACACCCTCAAGGAGCTCAAAAATGCATTGCAGCGATTTCATCAATACAGGGAGGTCTTCAGAGACCTTGGAGTCTGTCCTGAAGGATTCTCGCTCCCCGCCAGCACTCCCTGACTCATTATGAAACATTGATCCACCTTTTCAGTGTCCCAAATGGGCTTTGTACTTCCATCACCAAATCCAAGCATATCATAGCCGTAAAGAAACCCTGGCGGTGCTCAAGCAAGCACAATGTGCTTGGTCAAATCCTCTGGACAAACCAATGCCTTTCCTAGCTTGCAGCAGCTCGTGCTGACTTCGAAGCATGGGGTATGCTTCCCCCATCACACCAGGCATGTGCAGGCCATCCAGGTGGTGTTTTTTTTTTTTTTTTTTTTTTCACTGCCAACGCTCTTTACTAAATAGTCTACTTTCATACACAGCAGAACAAGACAATGAAGAGAGGGCAGACCTGGATGAGGATGAGAATACGGGCATCGTAGACGAGCACCCTGGGTTGGCACATTCTGATGTCATGCTGGCTTGTTGCCCTGGTGAGTGGTGCATTGTCTCCTGTGTATATTTTCTAATACAATCATTCCACAAGCTTGCGGCCGTGCCAAGACTAGTGCTGCACTTGCCATTGAGCTTGGCATCCCATCACTTCCCTCCCTCATTGCCTGCTTCCTTGCAGAGCAACTTCACCCTGAATCCCAGCCAGCTTGCTCCTGTCTACCCCCTTTCACTGGTCACATCAAAATTTTCAACTCTGCTGCTGCAACATTTGTGGCCCCAAG
>MU121003.1:20007-68371 GCA_014904835.1 Paxillus ammoniavirescens | reverse complement strand
CTTGATTGTCGGTATTTTCCTTCCAAATGTGGCTGATGCGCATACAGAGCTGTAAAGTTTATTTACGAAATTACCAAAAGCCAGGACCTCAGGGACTCATGCCTGTCACTACCTACGAGAATCCAACTCTGCTAGATTTTGATTATCGTGTAATTGTGCTTATCAGCCTTCTGAAGCCTTCTGACCCCCCGGTCGTTAATACCTGAAGAGATGTAATCTTAGACTTTGGCGAAGTCCGGTAGAGGAAAGTAGAGGAAGAACTTCGGCATTAGTACTGTGCGGGGGATCGCAGGGGATCGCTGGCCGATCATTCAGGGATTGCGGAGAAGCAGCGGAGAAGCTTTCTGATGTTGGACGATCGATGACCGATCATTCAGGTGAACGGAACAAAGTGCTACACATATGGTGGACAGTTGATCCGACACAACAACGCATAACTACTTAGTGCTGTGATCAATGCATCACACCAAGAGCAACATTTGAGTAAATGCACTCTGTTGTAAGCTACAATACAATTAATGCATGGTTACCTGCGGGTTGAACGAACGGGGCCCTCGAAAACCGGAATGAAGTCCTGAATCTTTCCGCTCGAGCGCACATGACGCTACCAAGACGGCGGCCGCATCGCCATGATGACGATGATGATCCACGTCACAGCTGCAAGCGCCGCGGCCGTGACAGTGTTGCCCCTTCTTTCTCCGTTGACAGAGAGGAGGGGGTTGAGACCCTTGAAGCTGGGACATGATGTTATGGTATAAAACCCACTCGAGGAAACGCCTAGTACCCAGCAACTCTCACTTCCACACATCAATCATCTCCTCACCATGAAAGCCTTCTTGACTCTCCTCGTCGCCATCACTTCTTTGAGTGCTTATACCCTCGTGGGTGTGCATGCAAAGTGCGCTGCTTGCCCCACAACTCTGAAAAACAACGCCGTATTTGTCAGCCAGTGCGCCCAAAAGGGTGCTGTCAAATGCCTGTGAGTCTCCCTTGCACCAGTTGTTTCTGTTCGATCCGGGCAGTGCTTACTGTGAGAGCAGGTATGAAAGTGGGGAATCGACCCTCCGTTGCTACTACAACGTGCGTACTCGCTGATACACTGCCTTTCGATTTGACTGGATGATAGAATTTTTCTTTCTTGCAGAACAAAGGAGCTCTCAATAGTGGGTCAGATGGGTCGTGCCCGAAGAACACGTCGTCGGGTAAAAGCTGTCCTGCATCGTGCCCCTAGTAGCCTCCCCTAGGCATACCATAGAAGGAACCCTGTCGTTTATTGTTATACCTTTACGCAGCGGTTCGACGTCAGAGAGTCAACGTGTTTTGTCTTGCTACATCCTTCGTGATCAAATGTTGAACGTGATATGCGCCTTGTGCCAATTCAAAACATACCATATGCGGGATTTATGGAGGACCGAGCCAAATTCTTGCGTTCCTTCGTTTGCTGTGAATAACTCTCTTGGGCTCGAACCGTGGTGTAGACCGGTGCAGGGAAGCAACCTTCGACACACAGAATGCACGATCGATGGGGCAACCCCGGCCACGACAAAGTGAGTGCGATGCAGAATGAAGAAACGAGGAGGAATGCGAAAAAATTGCAAGCATGAGGGGACCCGGCAAGTTCAGGCGATCTACAAATGGGATGCGCCAACCTCCCCCGACATACTCTCGACAAAGTTATACAGCTCCCACGTGCGAGTTTTTGGAGACTACGGAAGTGACGCCGACACGGTGGAGCCCAAGACCGCGGTGCTTGTTTCCAGGCAAGCGAACCCCGCGGAGCAGGCATCGGGTAAGTGATGGTCATTCACCTTTCGGGATCAGCTGAACATCTACTGAATAATGTCCATATCAGCCGGTTTATCAGCGACATCCGGAGCCAATTCAAAACGCCCATCACAGGGTGATGCGGACCCACGCTCGAGCAAACGGACTAAGACCGAGGAAAAAACCCCGCACCTTGGTAGAGCAGTCCAGACAGCGCTGTACGGCGCTGAAATATTTACCGCCAATCTAGCGGTCAATCACATCATCAATTTTACAGCTCGCAGTGAGTGTTTTCCTTGTCAATGACAATATTATACTGAGTGCCTGGTAGACGTCATCATTTGAAGGTGATATTATGACCGTCAACGTGTCATCAGTGTGGGGGGCATCAATTTTATTCAAGACTTACCTCGCTTTTTGGTGTTGCTTTACGCGCTCCGGCGATTCGAGTTGGAGGACTGGGGTCGAAACACACAATTTATACCGCAGGAGAAAGACGACGAGATCGAATCCCACACCATCACTATTGACGGGATGGTACTCGTATTGGATTTCAAGGACAGAGTAACCCAGTTCGGGTTGAAAGGACGTGGGAGGGATCTGATAAAAGCCACCTGCAGAGGGCTCGAGGAGAAGTTTCCAGAGGAGACGAAAGGTGGCATGGCGGGTAAGTTTTATTGGGGAGAAGAAGCTCGGGACAGTGAGAAAGCCATTCTGGAGGAGGTCTCACCGCCGACGATGTCAAGGGACACGTGCCAGTTTTGCTCTTCTGGTTCCTCGTATTCCCTAAGCTCTTTCCGATTACACGTCTCCAGGGATACGAACTGCTTGACGCATGGCGTCAATGTGTCTTGTGTAAGTCCAGCTACGTTTTACGGTCATCGGTTCTGAAAGTCACTACTCTGGGTCACTCTGCCCTTTGGAAGGCTGGCATCCATCATCGTGACGTCAGCGCTGCAAACCTGATGTACTATTCAGTGGGCCGCGAGATCGTGGGTGTCTTGAACGATTATGACCTTGCGTCTTTGGCGAGCCGAACATCTCCTGTGCGTAACGAGCGTACTGGAACGATACCCTTCACGGCGATCGATCTCCTGCGGTGCCCCGGCCAAGATGACCAAGTCAAGCACCTATATCGCCACGATATGGAATCCTTTATCTGGGTGTTCGTTTGGATTTGCTTCCAGTACAAGAATGGCGAATTACGATCCCAAGGACCCCTACATGTATGGGCCGAAGTCGATGCTATTCGATGTGCTAAAGGCCCAGGAGAAGCGCGATTTTATGGCCGTCCCTGAATCACCTGACTATCTCGCTATCAACGTGAGGCGTCGTCTCCGTCTACTTGTTGATTTTCTTGCCCACCAATACAGTGCTCGTGATGGTCACGCTAGAACATTGGATGGTGCTTACGATGACTTCCTTGAAGCTCAGGCAGATTCAACGTTAGGGACTTCTCAGACAAAGGAATTGCAGGACGCACTTGAGCAAGCCAAAGCGCAGCTAGTCGAGGAATCTGAGGATGTGGTGTTCGCGAATTTTGCTCTAAAGGTGGCGGAGGTTGCAAGAAGGTATTGGCAGGTGGATTAGTTGGTTATTTTTCCTCACGTAATATAATTATCCAAACAACATACGGATGGATTCGAGACTAATTCAAAGTGGTAGAGTCGAGTCGAACAGCAGGCTCCTTCCCACCACTGCTGGAGAGGTCGAGTTAGTCTGCTAAGTGGACTTAGTAGAATTTGAGTGGTGGTGTTATGCATCGTAACGTCTTTCATCAGCAACTCCACTTCTCTTTTATCCCTCTTCCTCACACGGCCGTCGCAGACCTCTCGAAGGAGACGTTCCTCGGGTTCACACTACCCGTATCCCCTGTATTTCCTCACGTCTCTCGTTTCGTCAAGTTCGCATATACAGAGATATCTGGATCAGTTCAACGTTGCAATGAAGCATCCCGTTGGACTGCTTACTACGCAGACCGGAACTCGCCGCCCGCAATTCCCCCATCCAACTCCCCTAGTACTACTACCAGCGTGCTCGCACACGGTACCACGTTGCACATCGCAAGGTGAAATGCAATGAGGAAAAGGCAAACCTCTCACTGAGAACGGGGACCCGTTTATCTCCAGCAAACTTAGCGCTAACGCAAATATGCTTAGTCTACAGCAGACTTCCTACAACATGTGGTAAGTACTCAGTACTTCCAAGTAAGTATACCAATGATCAGAAAGGGGTATGCGTACTAATGCCACTATCGATGCAAAGAAGGGGACACGCGTGTTACATAAAATACTACATGCATGCAGGAGAAACAGAAGTGAAACCAAAAAAAGGTAGATCGTCTCCGATGTCCGAAGCATGTAGCTACATAGGCAGCAGGCGAGACTTTTCGTTGATGAAGGGGTTGTGCTCCTGGAAAGACAGCCCCAGTCTTAACCAACCAATCTCAATCCATGGAGAGACGACTCACCCCGGTTTCCGTCACCACTTCGTGTCGCTTAGTCTGCTTTGAAAGCGATTGCCTCATGAATGCCGAAAGCGCGAAGAGACAAAAGGCGAACAGGGAAAAAATGGCGAAGAGCACGGGCATCGAGGTGCTCTCACTCGTAATGCTGGTACCAACCTCGAATGGGAACCAACTGGTAGAACACGCCGAAGACCACTGCTTTTCGTCAGAGATAGCGTGGCGCTGCGTGATCGTCAATGTAAGTAAGATAGTAGATTGGGAAGCTATATGCCACATACTTCGAGCCGGTAAATGAACTCCGTTACAGGAACCATCTCCTCACGATGCCCGAAGATATGCAATGTCTGGAACTCGCCATCGTGAGTGCCGTTCTTGAACTTCACGCGAACAAAATCACGCATTTCGGGTGCTGGTCCACGAAGGAGCTCGAAAGACAGGGCCGAGGCGAAGTTCGCTGTACGTCGGGAATGTGGTACGTTAACAGATGACAGCAACGAAGGGAAACGACAACACGCACCGATGCCAGAGAGCGCATGGTTGTTGCTTGTCATCTCCAACATGTGGAAGAGTGAAATGAAGGGGTGGTAGCTAGTCTCAACGAGCAAGACGCGAAGCGGGTCATCGTCAAAGGCAATACGTTCGAGAGCCTTGATGATTGGGGAGAGGATAGTTCGTCCAGCGACTATGCAGTGCATTAGTCATTCTGACCACGTTACAAACGTGCGCCATGCTTACGGTTTCCAATGCCTCCGAGATCCTTGTCAGAGAAAACCGCATCTTCCTTGTGGTTCGCAAAGCCACGTGCCTGTTCGATCAATGTAGGCGGCAACCGGAATGCGAACGTCTGGTTGTGGACAAGCTGCGTGTTCAGGTAGTCAAAGACCTGTGCCATGGGAAATCAGGACATGAACAAGCGGAGAGGCTGGTAACTACGAACGTTCCACTGTAGATGGAGCCATGAATCAGCGTCCATCAAAGCTTGACAATCCAGTGATGGCACTTACAATTCCCTCGAGAGTCGTGGGCATGCCGAACATGTAGTCATGGACCGATCCGAAGAAGGGTTGCGCGTCCTTGGCAGTCTCCTTGAATTCATCTGAAGCATAAACCTCAGCAACATGCTTCTTGAAAGCCTATTTAAACTCTTCATGAAAAGATAATCACGTGCAATAATGAATAGAAAGCTTACTTTGCAGTTAATCCAAGGTTCGAACACGCGATCACCACCCTCCGTAGCCATCTCTACAGGGACATACTGATAACCTCCGAGAGGTGCAACAACGGTAGTTCCGTTGGCAAGTGGAACCTTGTTAAGGGGCGTAGGTGGGAACATCCCCTGCAACAAAGCGATGCCAGAGTCAAAGATCGCGGCACCTTCACCGCCAGACTTGGCATGGACATGGACTCGGTTAGGTGGGATAGGATGTGATGGGTCCAGAGGCATATCAAGAATGTGGAGAGGGGAAGAAGAGTCCAGGTATGTAGACTTGAGGTAGGAGCCGAGCTGGAAAGACTCAGCCTGTGGACATGTTAGCAAGGTGATCACCACTGAGTATATTGGTATACGCACAGCACCAAGCGCGGTAGATTCGGTAAAAGACGGAGCGTAGGTGTAGGGATCCTGAAGGTACTGCGTACGGTCCCCGTTACGTGCGAGGATGAGAACACCAAGAACTGTGGATACCATGTCGAATCGTGAGATCGTAAAGTACAATGCTGGATCGTTCGAGCAGGTTCTGTCCAAATATTGAGGAGAGAACTGAAGGGAGTGGGTGGGCTGAGGATCCGTTGACAGCGATTGTGGGAGGGTTTAGATATCTTTCGCCATGAGGCGGGCATCGCCAAGTGGCATGGCGAACCGAGTAGGCGGTGATGTGAGTGCACGTTCTAGACGTCACCATCCATCTCCGCCATGCTTTAATTTTGTGGGGCAAGCATGAGAAGGCGGTCCTAGTGCATTCCCCTGCCACTTGTATGTGGTTCGCGGGCACCGGAGGCTTGAAATCGCCTAAGGTCACGTCAGCAGCGACGCGTGCAATGTAAGATTAGGAAAAACTAAACGCACCTTAGTGCGAAATTACAGATATGATGGGGTACAAGAGACATGCACCTGAAGCAAGGCGGCATCCGAGGTAGCCCTGGTTAATCACGCGGAGTACACGTGCAACACGTGCCTTGAAGAGAGATCCAGCGAGCGAGGCTCTTCAATGGTTGCGGACCAGCATCACAAAAATTAGAGGTACGAGCGACACGAATTCAATCGTAACGCGTTGAGTTGAGCCCGTCTGTAGTTTGTTGGCTAACGCTGCCAGAAAAGGTGGGCGTTCCAGGGAAAAACCCACGATGGACACGTGGTGGGGGGCAGGACAAAGACGTGCACGAGATTAATGCGATGCACATCATGATCAGAATTCATCCATTTGGACCGATACCCGCGGCGAGAGACACTCCAGTATTCACTAAATGAGGCTCATTATAGAGACAACAACGTGAGGGCCAGGCCAAGCAAGAGAACTTTACAACTCACGATCATTTGCTCATGATCAATGATGTGCTCGTGTCGATTACAACCGTAGAGATTCAAATTGCAGTATGCACAGCGACGTTAGTCAAACCTTGGTTTACATGACCGTGGTGGTACTCATCTTGCTGAACCAACGTGGTGTTACTGGCGAGGTGTGTAAGAGATCGGTCCTGCGGGCGGCTGTACCGAGTTCCCTCTCCTAGTAGAGTACTTCCTGACTCTCTCCCCAATTCATTTGAAGTTTCGGCTGCGCAGATCGAATTAGCAGTGCGGGAGGAAGACAAGAACCCAGAATACAGCAAATAGATGTTCATAGCATTGCGATGCCAGCACAGCGAAGAGCTTCACGGATGACTGCAACGCATCGACGGTCCTCAGGCATATCATCTCTGGGATCGCGAACTTATATCCCAGGTTTACGAACGAACTGCGCAATGACACGAAATCGTTCATTGTTAGGGGTCATTATAGTGTTTGAGAGCAGCTCTGTTGCACGAAGGCTGGCAATTTCTTGATTATTTTTGGCTGCCTGACGATGGTCAGTTCACTCCTTTCCACTACCTGTTTCCTGTCCCCTCCGATCACAGTTCCCGTAACGGGGACCGACCCCTCTGATTAGTGGTCTGTTCCGTAGCTTCGGAGGTTTTCAGACTCTAGAGGCATCATGGTGTGCGCATATCAATAAGCTACTATTGGCATCGGAGTAACGATCTAAAGGACCAGGCCAGAGATCACCTTTTCATTTATTCCTGCAATTTATTCAAGTTCCTGGTAGCGTGCATTACTATTGGCCCGATGGATTATCGAGCAGTGCCAAAGTCACGGTCGCCCTAGCCAAATTCGGAGTTATACCGAACATAAGTACCAGCCAATGCTCAGAACCCTGAATGTTCCATGGCGGTGTGTTTGATTCATAAAGACCTAGAAGTACACATTCAATTATGAAACTTGTACCGGTCTTCGTGGCAGCGCCTTCCACCCTTTTCTGAGTCCCTTTACTTCGATGATGCTTGCAGGCATACAATACACTGGATCCAAGTCTACCAAACCGGGGTATCCCAGCAAGGACAAACCTATCAGCCACAGCATATACTTCACCGTTAGCTTCAAAACCAAGCAAACCAGTTCAACGCACCTGCCACTCCGAAATGGGTGTGAAACACATCCACCATATCACCGGGGCGATCAGCAATCCCTCCTGTCTCCAGATCCTGTGCGGAGAGTATGAAGGCGGTAAGCTTCTCACTGTCAATCCAGGTGATTTTATTGAGAATTGACAGCGAGGAGAGTACCCAGAATGAGTAGCAGACCTACCGAACAGTCAATAACACAGCGACTGCGGATAGCGAATGCAAACTTACGTCTTCCAATTTCTCTGGCCGTCCGTTAAGTCCACCATTAGGAAGCTGTCGTTCAGACAGCCACCAGCACAGCGTCTCTTGATCTACCTCATCCAATCTGTCAAGAATCGCAAGCGCAGCCACACAAACGAACACTGGAAATAAGATCGAGTTCGTGAGCACAGCCCATGGTGTGTTATTCTCACCTTGCGCCGCGTGGCTTTCTGCACCTGCGGTTGCTCCATAACCACCGTCAAAGTTCTGACACTGGCGAATGTAGGCCACAGTTTTCTCTACGTCGAGTTCAGAGAGACGACCGAGGAGCGAGAGAGCATTGACAGCGATGTAGAGGAACCGAGTATCTACTTCACCGAAAGAGTCCCCTGCGAAAACGCCAGACGGTTGCTGGAGGGAAAGGATGACTGTGAGACGGGATGCTATTAGCTACCGAATCACTAAAATTCGATTGACACACATTTGACGACGCGGTCAACGTCAAGCCTATCAAGAGCGTCTTGTGTAACAAGAATCTGAATTGCGCTCAGCGTGGCAAGAATATGGGCATCGTGGTCTGGGTGTGCTCCGAAGCCACCTGGGTACGCCATGCGTGACACTGCATCAGCCGCAGCAGCGGAGAGGATCGAAGGAACAAACCTGCCTCGTCATCCCAACAGCTCATTACAAAGTCAATCATCTCTTCGCGATCAAGTGCATCTTGATGACCCATGATACAAAGTGCAGTCAGGCCCCAATAAATTGCATTCATTCGGAGGTGGGCGGTAAGATGGTAAGCGAGATCATCCTTATTCTGAGTTTAACAGCGAGATCAGCAATCAACTGCGTAGCGAATTTTGAACCCTCACGTTCCCAAGGGACTTGATGTACGATACATGTAGTGGTACAAGCAGCTTGTCCTGTTCATCTGGCTCAGTCATCGTAGTGACTTGTCAATGATCGATAATGTTAACGTTACGACGTATACAGGTTATTTAAAATCTAAGTATTATGTAATTAAAAATAAGTATATGTTTTTAAATTAGCAATATCCTTTCCTCCCCTCTTCTGCTGGATGTTTCTGTACACGTTACACGTGTCGAATTGTACATATACGACACATGTGGATTGACCTTCAAAGTTTCAACGTTCAACGTTCAAGTCATCCAGCGTAACTAGCTTGCTAGCGAACGTCCGATGATTCGATCACCAACTTCCTTTTCTAGTGCAAGTGTTCGTTTTCCGGCGTATGCCGACGTTTTGCGGATAATGCAACTCAGCCGTCATGATTCTTGTCGTTTGACTCAACGGCGTCCTCACGTTCGGTCGCGAGACATTCTCTCGCAAAACACACGCAATCAAGATTTCGCATTTGAGGCGTTGATACGAGCGTAGTTAAGCTTGCTTCGACACGTTCTGACCGCGTCTCGATTTGGTGTTCTCGTGGGTCTGTGGAACAAGAACAATAGCCTGGGTCCCAACGTATAAATCTGTCGTGAGGCGCCCACGGGTCGAGCTCCCATCAACATCTGTCACATCCTCCGCATTCTTCAAAACTCAGTTCGTCTCGTCTCTTTCTCTTTCTCTGTGCCCGCCTACGAAGTGCAAGGTCCCTTCGGCTTACAGTTCAACCTCCAGACACATATTCCTGGAACCCTTTCTGTGGTTTACAACTCCGGAGAAGACAAAATGCTAGCACCCGGCCGGACACGCTCCCAGCCGATAGGAGAGTCTAGTCCAGGACCCTCGTTTGGTCGCAGGACACAGAGCGAGTTGTCCCTTGGTATTCCCATGCCTGTTTATGTACCTACACCGGAGGCGGATAATGTTGTGGGTACTAGGGTTGAATCATTCTAGCTGGGTGGCTCATTGGTAAAATTTGTTTGACAGGCCTCGGACCAAAGTATTTCTGCGCCATCACCTGCGCCGACGGAAATAATTCCCGCAGATCTCACGCAAGAAGAAATAGTCGAAGACATCAAATGCAGCGGGTTCAAAGTACGCGATTTTGCGTACGAGGACTCTTTTCCTATCGAACAACGCGCGCCCGAACTGTTTGACCCGCTTCTCGCATGGAACATTTATGAGGCCGCACTTGAAAACCCTGACCCGGGAAGAAACCCGCTTAACGGACGACACTTGAGCAGACTGGTTGACCTTGGTTGGGTTTCTGAAGAAGTTGACGGAAAGCGATGGCTGCCGAAAGATAGAAAGGCCCTAGAGAAGTTTGATAGCCGGTCACACTATCCCTGGAAAGCGTTCAAGTTGACGCAACCCAACAAAAAGGAGTTGAGAGAGGTGGCAACAGCAAGGTTTCAGTGGGTCAATGCCGATCAGTTGGTGCCTCAATTCGTGAACCGTGGCATGTCCCGTCTGGCGGCCGTGTTCCGTCGTTCTCATGCACACCAAAAACGACCCCCCTCTGATGGTTCAACTGAGTCGGATCAAGAGCCAGAAACCTCCCCTCGGTCGAAGAAAAGACGTTTATCGACCGGCGAGAAACCATCCGTAGAAACGCAGCCCCCTCCGATTCGGCACCATACTCCCCTTTCATTGGTCAACGGGAAGCCACCACAGCAGTTCCCGGCGGGACAGCCTTCGAACAATTCCCCGAGTCCTCCGCACCCGCCAACCGCCTCCTCCCAACCAGGCCTCAGCCGTTCACTACAACGCCAACTTTCCATGACCTCTGTATCCTCTCCCCGTCCCTCAGATCTCTCCCGGTCAGATTCACGGACTACTCTCGCGCAAGGTTCAAGTCAAGAATGACGGCATGTTGTCAGCTAGGCTTGTTTTAGGATCTACACTGTCGCCGAATACTCCAAGGACATCGCACGTAAGGCGTACACATTTTTCGCTACCCAAAGGGCCTTCGGATAGCCTGTTATACGGAGGCAACGCTAGGTAAATTTGTATTAGTAATTTATACAAGGCTTGTTATTATCTCCTGTAATCTTGCCTGTTAGTATGTTCCATCTGAGTTGGAGGTACACATACTGATGCTGCACTGATCGACGAGTACTTGCAACGTGGACTAAGGACGCGCAAGCTAAAACTCACGATGCTAGATTCCACAATCAGCTGTCAACAAACCTTCGAGAGTCCAAGTGTCAGCCTGAGGCCTGAGGGTCATGATGTCTTGGCAATTTACAACTTCATACTTTATAGAATTTTGAAAAGTCGCACCTCGTCGGAATAACCAAGTTTGATCTTCGTTGATTAAGCCTCACTTTCACTACAGCAGGGGGGGGTAAGATGGCACCGACAACAGCGACAATAGCAACAAGATAGTGGCACACGTAGCACACGGAAAACGACGACCACGGGCGATGGATCAGAGTATCAAGAAAACAAGAAATGGGGATTGTGAGTCCATCAGTTACCACAATTCATTGCAACATACTAACAGTATAGCCTGCCAGTGATGATCGACCAGCTCAAAGGGTGGATCAAGATCATGTACAACTTGACACCGTGCTTACTTCAACGAGGTTCTCTTCAACGAGGTTCGTGGTGGGAAAATCTTGTTCCTGTTCAGCACGTGCCTAAGCTCACCCATGGAAACCATCCGAGTCCTTGTTCGAGATCAATTGGCAAGAAACCTTCGATTCTCATTATTCGATTCTCAAGGGTATCAAGAACAGATCCACACAAGCTCTTCGTCGTTGCTGAGGGCGTTGGGTCCGATGACTGGAACAAGAGTTAACTTGCCGGTTCTGATTTACGTTTATCCCTCTTCGTATATGCACCGACGATGCCTGCATCGTTACACTGACGATCAGGGTGTCCTCCCACTGTATTCTGAATCCACGTGATCCCTGCGATGCGATATTTAAAATCGTTGGGCTGGGGATGCTGGGATTCGAGAGAATCGCTCCCTCCACCTCATGATTGTTTTGTTCGAGTGCGGAGGAAAAGCGCAATGATTGGAGTCATGTATAAAAATACGGGGAGCAAATTAACAGTGAGTTACTGCCAAGGTTGATGCCATGATGCCGGCTGTCCAGCTGATTATGTGAAATTGTCGTCATCAATGTGCTTAAATGCATGAGGCCCACAACATTCAACAGGTAAACCGAACAAAGTAAAAACGTTTGGAAACGTTTTCGAAACTTGTTGGACCCAGTGAGACGCGATCATCCAGTGAACGCCTTGGATTCAGGTAGCCTAATCTCCTCAGTGATTAGCCGGCCATCGAGTCACTCTCTCCATCACAGTAGGTACTGTCGAACATTCATGTTGAAAATTGAAATCAGTCTGATTTGAAGTTCTGCAATTAGCTATACATATTACATCACTGACGGCGTCGTCGTCGTACCCAGCTGAGTTCCCCCTTTTGGTATGGTAGAGCCGCTTAGGCTCGTTCAGCCAATGAGAGACTTGCAAAGTGTACAATACAAGCGTTCATTCCAGTCTCGCTATACAGCTCGGCTCACATCGCAGACCGATCCTTCAAATCTGTGCTTATATGGACTAGACTAGATCTGCGGACATACGTCGTCCGTATGTTTGACGAAGCCGAAAAGAACTCCAGGGTGCCAACACCTCGACCGTGGCACCGCCATCGAGGGGAAATGTAAGAAGTATAAAGGTCACTCCCCGTGCTCCAGGAGGATCCCCATCAACCTTCTGAAAACGTTGACCCGCTCAGCGTTGCTCTGTTACACCGGGCTAGGATGAAAATACTCACTGCGTTCTCGCTCCTTGCCACATGCGCGCTTGCAACCGCCTCGTCGAGTGGCCAAGAGTGTCTTTGTACCTCTGACCAATCTTGCTGGCCAAACGCTTCAGACTTCTCCGAACTCCAAGCGCAGGTTTCCCAGCCTCTCATCTATCCATCCCCCACCGCCTCCGCTTGTTATCCTACGTCAGACCCCTCCGGTAACTGTACCGAGGTCATCGAAAACTGGACGGACGGAACATGGCGCTCGTCAATGCCAGGGTCAATGGAAGCACCTAATTTCGAGACGTTTATGTTTAAAAATGGTACCATTGATGCTTGTTACCCGAATACGACCATTACGGGTACCTGCGAACAAGGGAGAGTCCCCGTGATTGGTGTCGATGCGCGTTCGGTGGCGGACATAAAGGCTGGGATCAACTTCGCGGTGAAGCATAATTTGAAACTAGTTGTTAAGAACACGGGGTAAGTCGCGCGGTTTGTATCAACTACGGGGTCAAGGTCGTCTAATATGATCACATAGACACGACTATCTTGGGCGTAGTGCAGCCCGGGGTTCGTTCGTAGTGTGGACGCATAACATAAAGAACATCACATTCAACCCCACTTTCGTTCCTCAAGGAGCTCCAGCAAACGAGACGTATGATGGTAGGTTTGGTTGGTGTTCGCCGACGAGTTGATTTTCTAACTCAATGCTTCTAGCTGTGACGCTTGGCGCTGGCGTGCAGTGGGGCGATGCCTATGCCGCGGCCGATCAAAACGGTCGCATGATAGTTGGCGGTGCCATCGCCTCTATCGGTGCTTCTGGTGGATGGTTGGCAGGTGGGGGACACAGCGCATTGTCGCCTACCTACGGTCTTGGTGCGTTCTCACTGATTTCATACTGTGTTCCGAGCTAAATGTTTGGTTGAAGGCGTTGATAATGCCCTTGAAATATCTGTCGTACTTTCCTCGGGCGAATACTTGACTGTGAATAACCATCAGAACCCCGATCTTTTCTGGGCCTTGCGTGGCGGCGGTGGAAGCACGTATGGCATCGTTACCTCGGTGACATACCGCACGTATCCCTCCGTTCCAGCCCAACTCTACCTCTTCGAGGCGAACGCCACCAACCCTGCTGCTATGTTGGCACTTGTTGGGGAGCTGCTGCAATCCCAGACTCGATTCACTGACGACGGTTGGGGCGGATACGGCTCCATGAACAGCCAATCGCTAAATTTCTTCTATATGGCACCCAACATGACGAGCGAAACCGCCAATGCGACTACTCAGGCATGGACGGATTATGCGCTTTCTCTGGAACCTTTGGGTATTTCTTCCTCCGCCACCTTATTTTCTGTACCCTCGTGGTACAATTTCTTTGAGGAGGTGTTTGCCACTATTGTTCTGACCGGCGCAAACGTGATGATCACCTCCCGCCTTCTCTCCCGTGACTCGGTTGCTACCGAATACGCCGCGATTGCCGAGCTCTTAATCACCTGTCAGGGACTTTTCAAGTACGTTTTGGAGTATCTCTCCGCGTTTCGAGTCGCTGATGAGTTACAAATTTGAAGCACGGTAGCCGGTGGGAAGGTGAACCAGGTTGATCCTGACTCTGCTGGAGTGAATCCTGCCTGGCGCGATGCTGTCGTTGAGGCAATCTGTGGAATCACTTGGGAGGACGGAACGTCGTCAGCAGACATCCAGGGCATGATCGACGAGCTTAAGACAGTGATCGCGGCTATGAATGTATTGACACCCCTTGATGGTGCCTACTTCAACGAGGTTCGTATTGCGTCGTTCTTCTTCCGGTCCGTGTACCTAAGCTCGCTCGCAGGCATCATTGTTCGAGATCGATTGGCAAAAGACCTTCTTCGGATCTCATTATTCGACTCTCAAGGGTATCAAGGACAAGTATGATCCACTTAAGATTTTCGTCGTTGCTGAGGGTGTTGGGTCCGAGGATTGGAACAAGCAGTTGACTTGCCGCTCTCTTTGATTTACATTCATTCCATACATCTCTACTGCGCCATTCTCATCATGATGCCACATCGTTATACTGATGACCAGGGCGTATCTTATAATTTTATTCTGAAGTGTTCATGGTGGTGGCGTGATACTTAACATCAGGTTTGCGTGAGGAGCCTTTGGATTTCGTAGGTACACTCAGGTTCTGGTTTTTGTCTCCGAGTTTTGGGTTCGCGGCAACCCGCGCCCTGTGAAGGTGACTCCCTCGTAGGTGCTGCAGAGTGTCCTACTGACGCGACACGACGGACTTGATCACTGTTGTAACAGAGACAGATCTCCTTGCGGTGACGGCAGCAAAGAAAAAGCGGATGACCATTGACACAGAATTGATCAGGAAGCCAGCGCACTCTCAATCCCGACGGAGGGCACGGCCGCAGCGCTTACCAAGGGAATGAAACTTGAAGAGCACCTCGCAGAATAGTTTTCAGCACTCCGAGACAGCGTCTACTGTGCCACATCACATCTCGCGGCCACACCGGCACCCATTCAAAATACAAATTGATCCTTCGCATCACCCTTTCACGAGTTTTCCAATTTACAAGTACCAGTTGTTTGTGAGTGTTCCGCATCATCATATCCATCACGATTCTAGCAATCCCACACCTCATATATATGCTCCTTCCCCACCCAGATGAGTCACACCGCCGGCGCCGCTCCCGGGTCCTCGTCGCTCGACACACTGTGAACTTATTCGAAAAACCACTTACTAGATATCCCTCAGTGTTCGCGTTTTTTTGAAGTACAACGAATAACTCGCCAACCACATATGTCAGATAATACTTTTTCCTTCCTCGGATGTAGGGTAGGGTCTTGGCTAGAGCTCCATGTGATTTCTATGGCAAAAAACGGAGATGGTAAAGCAGCGGAGAACTTACCGCGAGGGAGTGTTGGCTACACCTAGTGTTCGTGCTTTTTTCCGAGGTGTGTCACAATATGTCACAGAGTGCCGCAGTGCCGAAATCAAGTCAGCAACGCAATGTGTCCACCAGCACTCCTAGCGAAGCTAGTGAACACACCTTAACAGGAAATTCGGCACAACGGAGGCTGAATTCAGGCTTTCCTATTTTGACCAGAGTCACTCCTATGTCACACATATCCTCCTCTCTCGTTTTGTAGCTGATCCTTATGATCAAAGGCCCTCGGAGAAATTATTTTCAGGTTTATACCCATGGTTTCTGTCCACATAGACATTCGTGTATTGTACGGTTGATGTGTGATCCAGGAATGTACTATAAAGTGCCTAAAATCACCCTCGAGCACTATAGATGCCATTCCTGTGCGATGAGTTGCTCGATTTTTGTCAAAAAAATTATATGGTCCTACTTGTAACACTCCCACCAGCTTAAGTCCGAAGATCAAAGCTATCGCGACGTGAATTGAGTGTGCCAGAATCGAAACACGAACACTGGGTACACACGAAGCCGTGGGACTATCTAGTACAGGATCCCACCGTAAGTTTCCTCGGTTAACAATACATAACAATGTCATACCACGAAAGTCACACAGACCACTTCATTCCCAATCGTTTACAAGCAAATCCACCTCCTTGCTGGCACACTCTGAATTCAGCACGCGTGACGTTCCTGTGACATTCTGTTACATGGTAATGACGAAACGACAGCAGGTCAAGAACTCCGGGACGGATAGGAACAGGGTGCCAACACCTCCATCATGACACCGCACTCCAGAGGAACATGTAACAAATATAAAGCTCACTACCCCCATGCTCTAAGAGGATCCACGTCTCTCTGTTGCACCGGATGGGAGCTCGGTCCTCAGCGAAAATTCCAGACCGGGCAAGGATGAAAGTATTCGTTGTGTTCTCACTATTTGT
Organism: Paxillus ammoniavirescens; assembly: GCA_014904835.1. Classification (NCBI taxonomy): domain Eukaryota; kingdom Fungi; phylum Basidiomycota; class Agaricomycetes; order Boletales; family Paxillaceae; genus Paxillus; species Paxillus ammoniavirescens. The sequence continues at coordinate 51,760 of MU121003.1, read as the reverse complement.
AGCATGCACGCTGGCGACCACCTCGTTTAGTGGCCAAGAGTGTCTTTGCACCTCTGACCAATCCTGCTGGCCAGATGCTTCAGAATTTTCACAACTCCAAACACAGGTCTCCCAGCCACTCGTCTATCCATCCCCCACCGCCTCGGCCTGTTACCCCACATCAGGCCCCTCTGGTAGCTGTACGGAGGTCATCGAACGGTGGACTGACGGAATATGGCGCTCGTCGATGCCGGGGTCCATGGAAGCACCTAATTTCGAGACGTTTATGTTTAAAAATGGTACCATTGATGCTTGTTATCCAAATACGACCATTACGGGTACCTGCGGACAAGGAATGGTACCCGTGATTGGTGTCGATGCGCGTTCGGTGGCGGACATACAGGCCGGGGTCAACTTCGCGGTGAAGCATAATCTGAAACTGGTCGTTAAGAACACGGGGTAGGCTGCGCGGTTTGCATGTCAACATCATCTGATATGGTCGCATAGACACGACTATCTTGGGCGTAGTGCAGCTCGGGGTTCGTTCGTGGTGTGGACGCACCACATGAAGAACATCACGTTCAACCCCACTTTCATTCCTCAAGGAGCCCCGGCAAACGAAACGTATGATGGTAGGGAGCTTTGGTGTTTCGCCGACGAGTTGATTTTCTAACTTGATACCTGTAGCTGTGACGCTTGGTGCTGGCGTGCAGTGGGGCGAAGCCGATGCTGCGGCCGATGAAAACGTACGCATGATAGTTGGTGCTGCCATTGCCTCTATCGGTACTTCTGGTGGATGGTTGGCAGGTGGAGGACACAGTGCATTGTCGCCTACCTACGGTCTTGGTGAGTTTGCCACTGATTTCATACTGTGTTTCGAGCTAAATGTTTGGTTGGAGGCGTTGATAATGCCCTTGAAATATCTGTCGTACTTTCCTCGGGCGAATACTTGACTGTGAATAACCATCAGAACCCCGATCTTTTCTGGGCCTTGCGTGGTGGTGGCGGAGGCACTTATGGAATTGTTACATCGGTGACATACCGCATGTATCCCTCCGTTCCAGCCCAACTCTACCAATTCCAGGCGAACGTCACCAACTCCTCTGCGATGCAGGAACTTGTTGGGGAGTTCCTGCGCTCCCAGACTCAATTCACTGACGACGGTTGGGGTGGATACGGCAAGATCGACAACCAAACGTTAACTCTATACTACGTGGTGCCCAACACGACGAGCGAAACTGCCAATGCGACTACTCAAGCATGGACGGATTATGCACTTTCTCTGGAAACATGGGGTGTTACCACCTCCGCCATTTTGTCACCTGTCCCCTCGTGGTACGATTTCTTCCAGGAGGTGTTTCCCATTGTTCTGGCCGGCGCAAACGAGATGGTCACGTCCCGTCTTCTCTCCCGGGACACGGTTGCCACCGAATACGCCGCGATTGCCGAGGTGCTAATTGCCTGCGGGGGATTCGTCAAGTACGTTCTTGGAGTATCCCTCCACGTTTCGAGTCGCTGATGTCGCGAAACGTGAAGCACAGTAGCGGGTGGGAAGGTGAATCAGATTGACCCCGACTCTGCTGGATTGAATCCTGCCTGGCGAAATGCTGTCGTTGAGACTATGTGCGGTGTTTATTGGCAGGATGGAGCGTCCTCGACCGAGATCGAGGGAATGATCGACAAACTTAAAGGGTGGATCAAAACCATGCATGACTTGGCACCCAACGATGGTGTTTACTTCAACGAGGTGTGTAGTGAACAGTTCTTGTTCTCACTGGACGCGTGCCTAAGCTTTCGTATGGAAACCCCAGGCATCCTTGTTCGAGATCGATTGGCAAGAGACCTTCTTCGGATCTCATTATTCGGCTCTCAAGAGTATCAAGAACAAGTATGATCCATACAAACTTTTCGTGGTTGCGGAGGGTGTCGGGTCCGAGGACTGGAACAAGGAGTTAACTTGCCGGTTCTGATTTACATTTATTTCATCGTCCATGCGCAGTGCGCTGTTCTCACCACGTTGCCACATCGATATATTAACCATTAGGAGGTCTGCTACAACTTTATTCTAAAGTGCTCACTGTTGCGATGCCGATACTTCAAATTCACGTTTGCCTAAAGAATCTTCGGGTCTGAGAGAATTGCTGTCATCACATCTCCCGGGACTCGGTTACCACCGAATACGCTGCCCTCGCTGAGGTGCTGATTACTTGTCAGGTACTTTTCAGGTGCGCTTTTGTAGTCTCTTTCCGCGTTTCGAGTTGCTGATGTCACGAAATGAGAAAGTGAACCAGATTGATCCTGAGTCTGCCGGAGTGAATCCTGCCTGGCGCAATGCTGTCGTTGAGACTGTTTGCGGAATTACATGGGAGGACGGTCGTCGTCAGCGGAGATCCAGTTCATGATCGACGAACTTAAACTGGAGATCGCGCTCCTGCATATGCGTTGACACCTAATGATGGTTCCTACTACAACGAGGTTCGTACTGGGTAATTCTTCGTCTAGCCCCCGTACCTAAGCCCGCTCTCAGGCGTCCTTGTTCGAAATCAATTGGCAAGAGACGTTGTTTGGATCTTATTCTCAAGGGTAAGCGTCAAGGACGAGTATGATCCACTTAAGAGTTTCGTGATTGCGGAGGGCGTTGGGTCCGATGATTGGAATGAGTCGCTGACCTGCTGATCCCTTTCATCTACGTTTGATGGTCTTGGTACACGCACCGCGCTGTTCACTTGTTCCTCTGCAGTTGCGATACGATACGCTAATACCATTTGATGTTTGACTGGAGCTCGGACCACTCGATCGCCCGAAGTAGATGTGGCCTTTGAGCGGCAGCATGCTGCAGAAGGCCTATAGCTAGGGCACGGTGATATCTGAATAATTGATCTCGGCCAGGAAGGACACTGGCAGGAAAGCTAGCTCTGCGTGAGTCGAGGATCGCCACGTGAATCGACAGGGAACATACAGCCATGCACAGAACAAGACGCCGAGAAGCTGGAAGGACAACCTGCCAACTTGAACAACGACAGCATGACACAACGTTACAACGCACTGTTACGCTACTAGGAAAGAAAGAAAAAAGGGAGGAGTTGACGACAAACGAGGCTACCGCTATGGGTCAACGAGCGACATAACAAATCACGATCAAGAAAGGCCAACTTGAAGCAAGCAACTTGAAGATGGGGGAAAGAGATCAAGACACCCTGCGTAATTTTTATCTACCCTCTAGGTAGGCGACGAAACGACCCCCGGCGAATAGATTGGGGAGACGAAAAAGAGACAAGTCAGACAAATTGTAGAACGGACCAGCCTGAGCCCTAGCTTTGGCTGACAGTGAATCGTTCAATCTTGTAAATTTATTAAACTTCATCATCATATTTGATGAACATGTAGTCTCCAACTTGAAAGCGCTTCGTGTCCATGGACTCACTGGATGCAGTGCCCCTGAACTGCGTAGTAGCAGCACCCTGTCGTTCGATGCCGCCGAGGTTCCCAGCACTGCACAGCACTAGGGTGGGCTGTGCGACAGGCAAGTGCAGTTCTCTCACTCCTGTCCTGGACCCATGCTAGTGTATGGCTCGATATAGTATAGCTCGGCCGTGACGAAGTGCAGTCGCACTAGTGAAGGTTTGTATCAGTCCTACTACAGCACGAACTCCCAATCGCAAAACACGAGGCATCGATATCCAGCCCAAACCTTCTCAGCGTGTGCTGCATCGCCACAGCTAGCTTCTGCGCAGAGACTCAGTTCAGTTCCATAAATCGATTCTTCCACCAGCCATATCTACCATGTACGCACGTTACGCCTACGCTGATACGGTCCAGATATTCTGATTTGTCCTTCGTTTATGCAGGCCACGTCGTGCACCACCCCCAAGCCTTGGGGTAGGCGACAGGATTGGCGAGGGTGATTCTGAACTTGTACTGGATATCCTACCGCCCGATTTGGCCAAGGTTGCGTTTGAGAACATGAAGACGGAAGTGGCGTGGAATGTCATGTATCACCGAGGTACGTTCTCATCCAGGACTGAGGAATAATGGAACGATATTCATTTTTCAGGGGGCGAGGTGCCGAGACTGGTGGCCGTAGAGGGGGACGTTGCATCCGATGGGAGGTAAGAAAAAATAACGCTTGTTTCCAACGACGTCGGAACACTGTAATTCTTCGACTTCTTATCGATGAATGCATAGCCTGCCGATATACCGGCATCCAGCCGACGAGTCCCCCGCACTTGGCCCGTTTTCGCCAACGGTTTCTCTTATTCGCGAGCATGTACAGAAGGCGCTCAATCACCCCGTGAACCATGTCCTCATCCAACATTATCGAAGCGGGGCAGATTACATTTCTGAACATTCGGACAAGACGATTGACATCGTCCGTGGGTCCAAGGTGGTTAACGTCAGCCTTGGCGCTCAGCGCATCATGACCCTTCGCCTGAAACGGGATGGCGTGCAGAATGCCGGGGAAGGCGGTGCACCGAGACCGTCGCAGAAAATCCCTCTCCCACACAATTCGATGTTCGTCCTAGGGCTTGATACCAACACGAAGTGGTTGCACTCGATCAACCACGACAAGCGCCCATCACATTTGAAATCGGAAGAGGAACAGTTCATGAACGGCGAACGCATCAGTTTGACGTTCCGAAATATCGGGACGTTCCTTTCAGGGGACGAATCGCATATTTACGGGCAGGGCGCCAAGGGGAAGACAAGGCTCGATGCGCAACCTGTCGTGAACGGAAGAGACGAAGCTGCGAAACTTCTTGAAGCTTTCGGTAAGGAGAACCAACAGAGTGGATTTGATTGGGACGCCGTGTATGGGGAGGGGTTTGATGTCTTGCATTTCACCCCACGGGACGGATGACAGAAAAGGTCTCGAGTGTCGTTCAACGGCAACACAAAGACTGGATTTTCTGATGCCATTTAGTTGCTGTATGAAGGGGATGCTGTTATTATTGTATTCCCTTTGTTTTTGTACCTGTACTCACGTTCATTGAAGATGTTGTTGAATGCCTAGCAACGTCGCTGTCCTGTAGGCGCTGAACCGCAGGGACACACTGACACAACTTTTTCCAAAACCACCACCATCGATATTGTCACCATCGTCGCTCACTAGTGCTCACTCGTTACCCTTACCCGCAGCGCAGGCAGCTGCGCGTGTTTTCTACGCGACCGTTGCGGCGCATCCATTCGTTGACTGACGCTCATTTATTTTATTTTATTCGTTTCTAGGTCCGCAGCGATTTTGACGCTGTTCAAGACCTGTCTTTGTCTTGGTTTCGTAAAAGCGGGTTCATTTGATGGTGAGCGAACCATTTTTAGTGTTATTTCCTCATTTGGAAATCCAGGAGGTTGAGCTTTTTCAGGGTGGTCGCGTGTGATTTGAAAGCGCGTCCTCCCTCTTTCCCTGCTTCACTTTCTGCTGTTCACTTGCGGAAAGTCAGAGACACGAGGCTATTGATTGTCCAACACGAGGCTCCCTATTCCTGTCCCACATTTCTCCCATCCTCTTATCTTCTCCATTCCCCTACTCTTCGTTCTATCCGCGCTGTCTCTGCCACCGTTATAATCTTTAACCATACCAAAAAAACCACAAAAAATCATACCTTTCCGCACGCGACACCAACGCCTTCCACGCCTTCACGAACTCGCTTATTTTACTGCTACTTTGCATGATATATTCATTTTATTAACGAAATGTCACGACTTCAGCCCAGCACCTCTTCCGAGTCACCAAAGAGCGCGTCCGCGCCAGGTGATTCCCCATCCGAACAACGAAATCTTTCCGAACGACCTTCTTCGTCTACCCACCCCAGGGCATCCGATGGTTCGGAAGGTTATCCTTCCTGGCTCCCCAGGAGGCCTCCGCCGCCCGACCCAGGTTCAACTGTTCATTCATCTAATGGAGTCCATACACCCGGACTCACCCCGGTCGAGCCTTTTGCTATCGGTCGAAAGGCAACCCCTCGTTCAGTCCGTGTTGTCAGCCTTCAGGACGCCACCCAAGCTGGTCGCGACCGTCAGGCGGCCACAGATCAAATTCGCTTCAGCAACCCATTGCGAACCCGCGTTTGGTCCCGTGCCACGAGTGCTGGGTTGACCCCAACAGTGGTATCCGCTGCTGTTACTGCGCAAGACCGCAGTCCTCGCCCCAAGTTCCGTTCGAACGGTCTCCATCCTGAACTCTTGCGAAACCCCTCTACTTTTGCCAAACTTTACTATTACCTGCTTCCATTCATCACGTTCTACCATATCCCTCTGCAATCGTTTTTCGATTTCAATGCTGTATTTATGTTGTTACAGTGGGTTTTGTTCTTCCCTTTCATCTGACCGATCTTTGTCTCTGACTCTAACTTGTAGAGTCGCAAAGTTCCCAAATCCGACAGCACCTGGTGTGTCAGGATCTGGAAAGAATTGGGCTCTGGCTGCGGCGGCGTACATAGCTTGTTGGCTTGTTTGGATCACTATGGTGTTTGTGCTGTACGAACTTGTCTACTCCTTCTATCGTCGATGGCGTGTTAGTAAGTATTCCATGCCTCTCCTCGTGTTGACGGGGGAATTTCACTAACAGTGCTCTAGAGCGACCGCAGATAATTCCGCTTTATCTTTCATCATCTGGGTTTAGCCTTACTTCCATGACGTCCTACACAAACTTTTCCTTCATGCAGTACATCCGGTTCTCAGCCTTCTTCGGGGAAAACGGCAGCCTCCGTGATGGCCTCGCTGAAACGTTCTGGTTTTACTCTCAGAACTTACCGACCGTCGCACTTCTCTTACCAAGAGCGGGTCTTTCCCTTGCATTACTCCTGTCCTTCTCATCCGCGAATCCTGAATACGTTAGTTTGGTCGAAGCTGGCTTCAATGGTCGAGACGGGACTTTCTTCCGCGCGTCAGATGGAACGTTGACGGATTATGCCCGCGGCGTCCTTTTCGCCAATGCTGCTTGGACGGCTTGGCGATCTCTTGTGCTCTTCATCAGCTGGTGCGTTCTATGTTTCACACTGCCTTGCTTATTCTTGGCTTACCTGGTGGATTGGTGCATGAAGGATTGGCCTATGGATCCTGAGCGGCCAGGGCTGCGCAGGACTCTGTGGACCGCGTTACAGATGGGAAGAAGAAGACAATGAAAAGACCATGTCCATATATAGCGATGGCGGTTCCGATGCCGATGCGCTTCCTTGGAGCTGGAAGGCATGCACCCGTCTGCGCATCCAAGAGGCCTTCGATTTCTGTCTCACCGTGAAGCCGCCCTCGCGGTGGAGCATGGGCGCTGCGAAGAAGGAGGAGGCAGGAGATGCAAGGGACTTCCTTGGAGTGTCGACTACGCCGGCGTTTGAGGTGGAACAGGTCTTGGCTGCTGTGGGATTGCCATCTGTACCACCTCCTGCACGGAGAGGAGCACTTTCAGATGATTTGTTTGCACATCCGGGAGTTGGCGAGGTGGGAATAGCGCCTTCGCCCCCGTCTGACTTGTCGGGGATCATTCCCAAGGTCGTCAAGCGATCTTCCAAGGACAGGGATATGGCGGGTCCGTCGGCACCGTTGATGAAGTTGCCTTATCCCTTCACTGGGTATGGGGCACAGGCGTCGTCCAAGGATCAGATACCTTTCCCACCCTCACCTAGTTCACGCAAGGAGAAGCACAAGTCATCAGCCACAAGCAGCTCTGAGCGTAGACGATCTGCGGAACCCGAGCACGTGGAGGTCAAGGAGGAAGATGTCGAAGAGGATGACGAGGATGATGATGACGATGATGAAGATGAAGAGGAGGAGGAAGAGGGAGAGGAGATCGAAGAAAATAGTGAAGCCCAGCCACGCACTTCAGGGTCCATGTCCAGCCTTGGTCAACCTATTACGTCCCGTTACCCATTCCAATTCCGTCGTCCGCATAACCGTGGAGGATCCGTGTCATCAGGTGCAATAACACAACATTCGACGCCTCGCTCGGAGACATCGCCGTCTTCGAATGGGCACTCGAGATCCACGCAGTCGACTGGGAACCGTGAGACGTCGTCTGAATCGCCTATGTCGCATGCAGTTAGCAGTTCTGTGATGTCTAGCCCTGTGTCCGGGTATGGGAACCCAATTCCTATGCCTCCTCGTCATCCTCAACCTGGTCGAGGACGCGCTCGTGCAGGAACCGTTCCTGCGTTCCCATCATCACCTTCTCCTGTCTCGTTCCCTGGACGTATTCCTACTAGGGTTCGCACCGACAGCGAGAAGAGCGATCATATGGTTAGCGGCTACGAGTCATTCTTGAGCGAGGAAGCAGACGAAGACGAAGAAGCAGACGATGCAGAGGAGCCCCAGATGATGGAACAGCCCGAGCCAGAAGGACCCCACGAGGCAGCAGAAGGCGAGGACAGCGTTGGCCTACTGGGCGTTGTCCCTCGCAGCCCTCGCTCGTCCAACGTGAGCAGCAGGCGACGACGTGGTCGTCGCGATTCACACTCTGGGTCGCATTCCAGATCAAACTCGATATCTGGGTCTGGGTCTTCGAGGTCTAGGGCTGGATCTATGGTCCGCTCGCGCGCACAGTCACTTATCCAGAGCCTGGGGGCTGCATCGAGGTCTTCACTCGAACTGGTACAGTCGATGCGCACACGCGCGAATTCGTCGATGGCGCGGCTGGAGGAGGATATAGTATACAGCTCTGATTCGCGCTCGGCCTCGGGAAGTGCATCGCAGAGCATCAACGAAAACTATACGTTTGGACAACCGATGCGTCCACCGATGAGGCAGATATCTTCGCCTCGCCTGCGTCAGACAGCCTCGAGTATTTCCATTTCTGCACCCTCGGAGGCTACCACTTCGCGACTCACTGCCCGTCCTGAAACACGAGAACGCGACAATGAGAGATTGGGCATCGATATTCCTCCCAAGAGCGACGACAGCCGACCAGATATCAGTACAGCAGCCCAGTCGTTCATCACCGCCCCGGCGACCATTGCTGGAACCTCTGATTCGAGTGATCCAGCTCCTGCTAGCTGGTCAGAAACGACGCATATGGTGGACAGACCCCACATCGAATGGAGACCCGCATGATGAACTCGTGCTTGTATACGACGCTGTTCGATCTCCGAGCTTTTGACCTTGATTTACATAGATCAGCACCACACCTTTTCGGAGTACTGGTCACTTTGCATTTTTTTTCTTCGACATCTTTGCATCGTACTTATTCGACATCATCTATCCAGTAGCTAGGCACATTACTTGTTTCTTTTCTCGTTCCCCGTTTCCCATTGCTCACATTGTCGTACCTTACGTGCCTGAGCCGACGATTCTCATATCTCAGGTTCTGTCCACGGTAATCTTGCACCTATTCAAAGACACAATTTGGAAACCAATTAAATTACGATTATGGCTCTACGCCCGTTCTTGAGTTGAGACACCTACTTAGACTGGCCAGCTTAGCTGCATGTCCCTGTACATGCAAGCATGGTGCTGCGTCTGACCAGTTCTAATTCCAATGGTCATCGATTTTATCCATGATCTAGATGCAAGGCTAGGTATTCTGTGGTCCTCGTGAAAATCATTGATACAGGGAAAACCGACCGAGTAAATAATTACTTTAGCAACGATACGAACGAACACCTGTTTGACGGTGTATATGTGCCTACCCGTAAAGAGCCGATAAGAAGAAAGGGAAATTTCGTAAAAAAGGGGGCCATATGAAGAATATGTCAACAGATAGGGGAGGGAGGAGCATACTATCGCCGCCAGGGGGGGGGGTTGCGCAATGCAATCAAAAAAGTGCCAAAGGACGGAAACGAAAAGTAAGCTTGTCATAACTTTAGTTCAGTAAGGACCCTTCGAGCGAGCATTTGGTATTGCCACCCGTCGCCTCCTGCTCTGCGGAATTGAATTCCGTGAAGGGGCAGCCAAGGTACCTGTTCAAGGTACCGTCAGCGGAGATTTCCGAGCTTGGAGATGGTAACACTTACCTTTATGATGTTTATCTCGAAGCGCACGGAGAGCGAATTCGCGCCCATCATTTCGAAAAGCTCTCGGTCCACTTCACCAGTCGGGAACGGTGTTGGGCGTGGGGTTTGTGGCTGAGGGGTAGAAGCAAAGTCGCGGGGTATAGGTGGTAGGACTTTGCCCTTCTTCGGCGAGTGAGGCCTCGATGGCTGGTCATCATGAGGCAACGTGGCCGATTGGAAGGCGCCGTTAGATTCCTGGTGACGGGAACCTTCGGCGAGGACGGTGTGGGCAGTGGAAGAGACATTGAAGAACGAAGAGGAGCCGCTACTCGGGGTCGCACTCAGCGCAGTGCCAACGGACGGCCTGTGAGGGAGCTCTTTCTCAGGAGCGACTTGGTCTTGTGCCTTTTCCTTGATGCTTTCCCTTTCACGATCCCTCGACTTGACACCGAACGACAGTTTCGATGCCTTCTTCACTAGTGATCGAGGGGTCTTCCCGGTCTCGTTCGAGCCCGAGGACCCATGTCGGCGATGGGTACTTGGGCGAGACTGAACACTCTCGGGAACAGAGGAGATATCAATGGATGGTATATGGATGCATTCGAAGCCACCTTTGGTCTCGCGGTATTGCACTTGCATCCGGTCGAGCACCTTCCTAATGTCACTTTTGAGAACAGAAGGTGGTTTCGTGGAAGTGGTGGCGACGCTGTTGAAATAAATGAGCAGGGCCATCGATCATCCGGGGAGGCCACTCACCTGAATAAGCCTTTCAAATGAACAGGTTTGAACTCCTTGTCAGCGTGGTGCGAGTCCTTGAAGCTATCGTCGCGCCCATCAGACGTCTCTGGCTCCACGTTCTCCTCAACCTCCTCCGTACGGCCAAACTGGCTTACTGCCGTTGGCCGTCCGCTACTTGTTCCATAACCAGTTGAAGGGCGTCTATGTCGACCAATGGTGCCTCCGATACCCTGTAGCAGAGCACCTCCCGTGCTGCTCCTTCTCTCGTGGCGTACCGCACGACCCTGGGGGTCAAGAATGGTTGCCGCCCTTCTATGGGTATTCGAGAATGGCTGGCTCTGGCTAGCAGAGATCGACGGCGGAGAAAAGGTGTTCTGCCTTCGAGATTCGGAACCCATACCCTCATTGAAGACGTCGACTGTATTGGTCCTCTTTTCATTCTCGGTATCCGTAGCGGCCTTGACAGAAATTCCACCGACGATAGTCGTCCGCTTACCAATGCTTCCATGACTCTTCTTTCCATCATCACCTCTCCCGCCAAGCAGCGTCCCAAACCTTTTGACAAGCGTCGCACCAGCCGATAACGGCACCTCAGACGCATGTCCACCATCGTCATCTCCAGCAATACTGGCCTTGGCAGTGGCAAACGCGCCGACCTCTGGACCAGCCGTATGAGGCACCATCGTTTCTTCAGCCCGCTCATCTACAGGCTGTCCGGTGCCTCCAAAGACACCCCCCAGGCCCCGCAAGACCGCTGGACGCTGACTCAGGCTGTGACTGCGACGATGTGTGGATGCAGGAGGTGCACGTGGAAGAAGCGACGTCGTGGCTGTGGGCGTCGTCGGAACGCCCGAGACATCCACCCTCTTCGTCGGAGGTGGTGCTGGCGGCACTCCAGCATCACGCGCTCTCGGTTGTCCGTGGAACGTAGCGGTAGTGGGAGAAGGCGCAGCAGGGGTCGCATCGTATGACATGCCGGAGTAGTGCGAAGTCTGCGGGGCTGGTAAGCGGGGAAGAGGCATGCTGTAGTCGGCCTTAGCGGACACGGAGGTGGAAAGCTGTTGAAGGTCCTTCTTGGCAGGCTGGGGTTGGGAAGGCACCTTGGTGCCGAACGTGGTCGGGACGGAGGTTTCATCTGGGGTGGGTAGGTTGGGGGGACCTCCAGATTGGATGGAGACCTGGGAGCTAGCAAAATGACCTGGACCATAGACACGCTCGCGCTCGAGCTTTTCGCGGGCGAGGTAGTATATTGAAATAAGGGGATGGAATCCGCGAGTGGGATCTACAACTTCACGGCCGCCATCAATGACGGAAAGATGAGACTGAGAATTAGGTGGTGAATGAGAGGGAGTAATTGGTGGGGAGGGAGAGAACAATTTCCGGCGGTAGAAGTCAAATCCTGAGAACCGTTTGGACTTCTTCGATGGACTAGATCCATCCTTATGATATGCACCGGGTGCTGACCCGTCGAAAGAAATTGAGAGAGATGAATTCGAGAACGACTCGCCCCACCGAGCGGAGGTGCCATTACGTCCTCGTTTGCGTTCCCAAGCCGTAACAGCGCGGTGGTAGGCTTCAGATTCCAGGACTGCAACGAGCCTACGCTCAATGTCATCCTCACTACCAAACTCGAAACCCTTCATGCCCCGAATAACATGGCGGTCGAGTTCATCCGCACGAAGTGGCTCCCGATGGACGAGATGAGAGTCGGGTGGTCCACTAGATCCGCGGACCATCCAGGGATGTTCGAGTACCTCGGATAACGGCGCCCGAGCCGCAGGATTAGTCACGAGCATTCGTGAAAGTAAATGTTTGCATTCTGTCCGCGGTATGAGTGATCGTGAAACGCAATGGACACACTGGTAGACGTACCAGCGCTCAACCACACAGGATATTCCACCAACCCACGTTTGATCTTCGCGTGCAGCGCCGGCATGCTCTGATCATCGAATGGAACCTTGCCGCAGACAAGGACATAGAGGACGACACCAAAGCTCCATACGTCGACCTCTGGACCAGTATAAACTTTTGCGTTGAGCAGCTCTGGTGCTGCAAAGTATAACGAGCCGCAGAATGTTGAGAGGTGAGAAGCTGGGTCAAAGAGATTCGAGAGTCCGAAATCGATGATCTTGATATTTCCGGTCTCTGATATGAGTATATTCTCAATTTTAAGATCTAGAAAACAGACGAAAAGAAAACTAGGTGACTGCACTGGCTAATGAGAGACCAAGTACACATACCACGATGAACCACGCTATTGCGGTGACAATAGTCAAGAGCGCTTCCTATTTGCCGTGCAAACTTGCGTGCGACACGTTCACGCAGTCGGCCGTGGCTGATGATGTAGTCAAGCATCTGCCCTCCGTTCACGTACTCGAACACCATATAGTAATGATGTTGATGGATGATCATCTCGCGCATGCCGCAAATGTAAGGATGATGGAGAAGCATGGATAGCGCAGCCTCGCGTATGGTCCTGATCTCCTTGGAAGCATCCTTAGAGGCTTGCTTTGCGATAGCCTCTGGAGTCGCGTTAGAGCCATTGGGTTGTGATGTTGAAGGGTGAACACGGGGGAGAATTTTTATTGCGAACTAGTGATAGCCGCAAAACAGAATGGTGAGCTAGGGTCGGAAACATATCACCGTACCACGCACCTTCTCCTCCGTGATATTATGAATAGCAAGTTTCACTTTGCCCATACTGCCTGCACCTAGAGTCTTGGTGAGGGTATAATCGCCGAGAACCCTGTTGGAGCTTCGTCCCTGTTTTATCGTTGAGCCATCCCTGTGCTGACGGTGTTTCGACTCTGACATTTGTTGTCTGTCACGATCAGAAGAGCTTGTTGCAGGGGACGGGTTGTAGGCCTGTGGGGGCATAGAAACTGGACGCGGTTGGACTCGACCGGTAGGTGCAGGCAAAGGGCGTGGAATTGCCGTTGCAGCTGCGGTTGTTGTGACCGTCGTGGTCGATGTTGGGAATGTCGTCGTTGTTTCAGTCGACGTTGAAGAAGATGTTGGTGTCGGTAAAGAAGTTGGAGAAGGTGAGTGTAAAGGCTGTGCCAACACACCCGACCGTGAAGTTATGGGCAAGTCAAACTCGTAACCTCCTTCAACTACTCCGCCGTGCGACAGCGCTGTATTCCCTCCAATTTCCTCAGGCACCTCTCCTAATGTTGTTGCTACTGGGGCCGGGTAGAACAACTTGAAGGCCATCGTCGTTGACGACACTCGGTCTGCCGCAAGCAGCTTGTGCGCTTTTACGAAAGGCAGTGCGGACCTTTGCTGAGTAAATCAAGCTAGGCTAACTTGCCCACAGTGTCAAAAATCTCAGCTACATAGGGCACTGTCGGCGCTAATCCTAGGTTCTGGTGATCTCTCGGTCGCCTTATTCCTCTGACGGTTTCCCGAAGAGAAGAATTCTCAGATCCCCTGGTTGCTACTTCGTATTCTCCTCTCTAAGCGTATCACCACACAGCTTGCTTCTGGTCTACCATGCCCAAGATCTAGCATCAAAATTTGAAACAGCCTTTGCTGCGGGGCAGTTTAGGACGGCGAAATCAATGATGGAAACATGCACCTTGACAATCATATTGAAGGGAGATAGCCCACAGCACGGAGCGGAAGTGGCTCCCTGACGAGTTCATGCGCTCGGTATCGATGCCAACGACGATAGGCCACATAAGGTTGGTCTCAGTGAGCCTCTCTGACGAGTTCATAGCCCACGGCACATGTCCATTCTAAACCAAAAATTCTTTCTGGGAGAAATCTGTGGATGAGAAGCACAAAATCTAGTTGAAATGAACCTACCTTATAGGAGGTGGTTCTCCCAGGCTATGGGCGCCAATCAGCAACTGCCATTTCCGAGGGGGGTTGGGAGACATGGTGCGAGAAAGGCTGTGACCGCAGTGATGGATATTAATATCGAATAATTTCCAGTTGCGGGAGGAAGAACGGAATAGATGTTCAAATGTGAGATATGCAAGTGTGATGCATTCCGGCACAATCGTTATCAAACTGAACAGCGGGGACTATCGCTTTGATCTTGAAAGCATAAGCCAAGGGGATAGAACAACCTGTAGAGATCAATATTTTTGGAAAGGAAGCACTGTAGTTAAACGTACCAAAGAAACGACTGACGTAGAAATAGCGAATGTTCCCATGTCACGCGAAGCCAGTGTACTACAAAAGGAACGACCGTCTTCATTCTGCACCTGGTCTGCCTTAGGGAGGCTAGAACCAAGTGATCAACGAGAAAATCTGCTGGCAGTTCAGAAAGACGTTGTCGACTGGCCCGGGTGCTTACAGAGCTCGATATCGCAGTCAGTAGTATTACTATGCGAGTGGCCTCCATTTAACCGTGAAGTCCTGTCAGGGTCAACGATATCTACGGGGGTGTGGCACAACTCACGATTCCGTCAAAGTTGACGTCAAAGTACGCCCGACGGGTTCCAGTCGAAGATGTGGTGAGTAAAATACCACTATTAAATGACCCAACTGACCGCAACACACCTTTGGTGATGGTAATCTGGTAACGAAACCGTCCACGAGGCCTCAAGCAGTGATCAAGTAGTACATTGTTGCCTAATTTGGTAATTGAGTAATTGGAGTGGCTTGCGGTGATCTCAATGACATGTGTAGCAAGACTCAGACTGTCCAGTGAGCAACTCGACGGTTCTCCTCATTCCATCGTCACTCTCCGCAGCGGTCAACGACAACAATATCGTACAAACCCAACATCACACCTCTTTTCGCCTCGAGTAGCAGCCTGGCATTTGCCTCGTTGTTCCTTCCCTCTACTTTTAGTACCGTGACTGCCACGCATACATACTTACCTGCCAATTGCAATGGTTCACCGTGCACCCGACTCGCGCCTCCTGAGCAACCTCATTGCCCACGAGAAAGAGTACACCAAACACCTTGCCGCACTTTTTCCAGTATCACACGCCGCTCTCGCTTCTCTTTCCGCTTATGCTGCTGCCTCTCCTTCTGCGAACCCTTCGCATTCGTCTGATTCTTTTGGTACTCATGGCTCTTCCGCCGCCGCGTCTCCGGCTCAGAAAGTCGCTGCTATCGTTGACATCCTCGCAGGCGCGGATGATGCTTTGCAGAGGTACAACCAGGCCGTGGAGACTTGGCGCGAACAACTCGTCTCCTTGAAGGAGCTCGAAGACGACCTCAACGCCGTGTTGCGCGACCGGGAAATTCTGTTCGTAGTTCTCATCCCTATGCTTCCTTTTACCAATTGACAATTCCATTGACCCATACCTCAATAGCGTCACTCGCCTGATCAAAGTTTCCAAGTCTCCGAAGGCATCTCGGGATGTTCGGTCGTCTTTATTGGTCAACACCACTGGATCTGCATCCTTTACGTCTCTCCCGTCGACAAACTCGACAGCTGCTGGCTCCACGAACACCAAACTCGGTCAAGCTCAGGCCGAGCTACAAGCTTGCGAAGCACATCTCGCTGCAAAAGAGCAAGAACTCGAGGCCCGTCGAATAAGCATCGCTCGTGATGGCCTGGGAGCACGATGTCGCGCTCTTATCGATTGCGGTTGGGTATGGGGTGAGATGGGGAAGGAAGGTCTGCGGACTCTGCAAGCCCCCAGTAGGGCGCCAAGCAATGGTCGCGGTACGTCATTCCTTTCATCACCCATAGAAGCGTTTACTTACATTCGGTGTTTTCTTCTTCTTCATTGCTTGATTTGCGCTGGCAACTATCCCTATAGCACCGAAATCCTTTCCAAGAACCCTCTCCCCATCACGTTCTGCAAGCGCACAAAGACCTCCTCTCTCACCCGCGTTACCCCCACACGTCGTCAACGGCCCAACAGGGTACTCATCTGACATCTCCTCGCTCACGCCCTCCCAAAGTGCTTCTCAAACGGCTGGTCCATCCGTTGAGACGAGCCAAGAGGCACCACCTGTCCATGATCAAGTCCCCGAGTCGTCGCGCATAACCGAGAAACAGAAGCAAAACCAGAGCCCAAGTCAAAGAGCGCAGGAACAGAAGCCTACGCGAGATATACGTCAAGGGGAGGTGACCATTACCCTACCACCCGCACATGCTATACCTGAACTGTCTCTTCCCACCGGCGTTTGGTCGCAACCTCAGTCCCAGTCGCGGTCTATAAGTTCTCATCCAAACGGGAACGTAGCAGAGCGCATACAAGACCCTCCTGACTCTAGATCTGCACCAAGGAAGAAGCGCAATAGACACCAAGGTCGTCCCCTATCTCGACACATCACCGAGGTTGCTGATGAGGACGCAGAGGGGCAGGAGGATGGGCACGTCAATACCACCGCTCATGTCTTATCAACCTCCCGGTTTATTACCCGTGAAGATCGCAGAGAAGAAAGCGCCAGCGCCAGCAACGACAGCAGCTCGGACGACGAAGCGGCTCAGGGTCCCCTCAAAGTGATCGATAACACTCCCTTTGGTCAGACAAAGAGGCCCTCTGTTGGTGCTTCCGAAGCCGCAGCAAGTTTTGAAGTCGATGAGACAGCCACACCAGGACCCACCCTCGGCGGACCGGCCTTGTCCAAGGGTAAAAGCCGCAAACGAAAGACCTCAGTGGCCTTCTTTGGCTCTCTTCGCGGTCTGTTTAGGCATAAACCAAAAGAACACAAAGGTCCTGCGGAATGGGAGGATGTTGGTGGTACCGCTCAGGCTTCCCCTCTCGTGCGAAACAAAGGTGGTGGTGGTGGTGGATGGGTAACCAGGACAGATGCCCACTTGAAAGGATCTAAAGGAGGCAGGGATGATTCAGACTCTGAGTCCGAAACCACGGTTGTCGTTCCAAGAGCTTCAGTACCCCCTCCCGTCGGAGGTGCCAAGTTGCGTAAAAGTCGCACTAGTACTCTTCATCCCTCACCAACTGTACCTCCTGCTACCACTAGGTCCGCTAGTTCCAATGGGTGGTTAACGGATGGTCCGGCGACAGCAAGTCCCCGTGGGAGCGTCAAGCGGAAGAAGAAGAAATCGGTCGCTGAGTTGAGGGGGAGAGATGAAGGGCACACAGATGGGGAGATCGAGCGAGGAGAGGAGATTGACGCCAGAGATCGTTTTAATCTTGTGCCTGGTGTCAGGGCTGGCATCGGTTCCGGTGGCCCCTCGCACCGATCACCCCCTGGTCGATCCCAAGACAATTCCCAACGACGGCACCAGGATCCCTCACCTACTCAACCGACTACTCAAATGTCTCATGTGCACGACACCGTCTCGCGTCGTTCGTCCCTTTCGCGGACGAGTATCTTATCTGCACCTTTGGGTACGATCTCACCTCCGAGGTCTCACGCCAGAAGCGCGACGATGGACTTTTCGAGCGGTGGGAATGGGACAAGCGTGCTGAACGGCAGTTCCCCTGGTACACCACGTCGGTCTATCTCCATCGCCTATGGCTCGTCGTCATCTACACATACCCACCCAGGGACGGCTGATGCCCAAGGTACCAATAACGTCACGCAATTGAAGCCCAAGAAGAACACGAGACAGGCAACGCTACATACACCACACGGTGCTAATGGAAGCACGAGTCAAAGCCTGATGAGTATCGTGGAAGACGTGGCCAGGCAGAACCGCGACGGATGGGGAGCAGGTGCCACGTCTGTACCACGTCTGCCTAATGGTGTTGGTGTTGCCGCGAGGAAAACGCAGCCTGTGACCCTCGGGTCTGGAAGACTGCAGGTCCCAAAGGCTCCTAGTCTTGGCGTCCCCGCGGGGGAAAGGGAAGTTACTGATGCGGGTGAGAAACAGACGAGATCGTTGGATCTTCCACGTGCGCCTAGTTCTGTTGTTTCCGCCTCCACCCCCAAGTCCCAGTCGCGGCCTTCGAGCTCCCCTCCAATGAGCCGAGTCGGCTCATCCAACGCTATCAGTACTATACCCACGCCAACGGCCAACGGCCACGTACCATCATCTCGTCCTGCCAAATCGCCTCTCCGATCTGCACTGCGCAATTCGAGTCGCACGCCCTCTCCCAGCCCAGCGCAGCTCGTAGAATTGAGGGGACGCATCCAGGAAATCGTGCGTCCCTCAGTGGGGGAGGTCGAGGATCCACGTAAGAAGATTCCAGAGCGAGATTCACGACCATCGCTCTCGTCACCCTCACCGCGCGATTCTGCATCAATCTCGTCATACGAGACCGGGAGGGAGAATTTCGAGGTGGAGCCCGAAACAATCCTATTTTCTCCCTTAGCCACACGTCCTTATTCGCCTCCACTTCCGCCGCCGCCGCCCCCTCATGACGACCCTCCCTCATCGAATGCATCCACCGAGACGCCTCTAGCTCGCCGGAAAAGCGTGCGTGTGTCGCTACACCCCACGTTCTCCCCTACTCCACCTGCGTTGTACGACAACGACGAAGAAGCGCACGCACCGTGGAGCAAGTCCTCTTCGTCTGTCGATGGCGTCGGATGGAAGATGAGAGTCGGACATGTCCCCGATAGTGATCTGTGGCAGGACTCGAGCGAGGAAGACGAGGAATATAGTCGTGCGAGGAGGTTGCTCAGTCGGGCTGGAAAGAGAGCAAAGGGAAAGGAAAAGGAAAAGGCATGACCTCGTTTTCTCCCTCTCGAGTCGTGGATTCCTGTCTCGGGTTTTTTGTTTTGTTTTGTTTTGGGGGGAAACGTTCATTATTCGCTATTTGATGTTCTTTATGGTGGACTCCTTCATTCGGGTTCTTGTGTTCATCAAATGATTGCTCATATCATGCAAGTGCTGTATTCTTCTTCTGTATCTCAGCTATCGTACAAGTACGCGTGTTGTTAATGTATTCCAAGCGGTCCTAGTACTTATCAGATACCTCTGGAGAAGAAAGGGGCGTATTCTAGATTAGGAAATTTTATCCGCCACAAACAGCCACAATCTCTGTCTTGGTTTCGAGCTCTTGTCATAGCAAGCCCTCAGGTCGTCTTTTATTGCTTGCCACACACTTTCTTTCGTGGTTCTACATTGCGCTGCACATCTCTACGAGCGTATCTACATCCATTCATCCGTCTTTGCACACCCCACTGCGAAGATAGCGCATCTCCAAATCCTTCCTTCGTTCCTACTACCCTAAATCTTACACAATCAACATGGCTGATGACGGTCAGGTGCCGCAGACTCAAGATGATGTCAAGCAAGAAGACAACGCGCCTATCAACGTCAAGGTAACAGACCCGTTTTATTGTCTCCGCCCTCGATCTTGTTTTCTCCCTTGGCGGTAAATTCATATGTCTTCCACACGCTACATCCCTCGCTGTCGTTTGTTTTGTTCATTTTGTTTGTCGTTTTGTCTGACCTAATGTATGACGCAGGTTGTAAGCTCTACCGGAGACGAAGTTTTTTTCAAAATCAAGCGTAACACGAAGCTGAGCAAGCTCCAGGGTGCTTATGCAACGAAAGTAGGCAAGGACGTTGCCAGCATTCGGTATGTCCCCTTCATTCTTTGTTGTGTGATATCTCTCTCGTTCTGTTGTCCGTGGTCACTTTGTTGGATTACATCTTGACGATTCGGGCCGGGTCTTGGGATTCGTTGTATTGATTGTGTTATTTGTCGTTTCTCCTAGGTTTTTGTACGACGGCAATCGGATAAACGACGACGATACACCATCCACTTTGGATATGGAGGACAACGGTAAGAACCGATTCGTCTACAATTTACTATGACGATTCCTAACCCCTGTCCTAGACACGATCGATGTTATGGTGGAACGTACGTATCAATCGCCCTGTTCTCTCCAGCCTTGTATCACGATTCTAACCATACTCGTTTTGTCGCCTTTTTTTTGATAAACAGAGGTCGGAGGCCGTTCATAATCAGCTTGACGTTCCAATGCGCATAATATTTGTATAATCCTCTGCCGATAATTGTATATTGGAAGTTCTTTCTCAGTGTCGCTTCTTTGCAGACGTGTCTTTTTCCTTCATTCGTTGTGGGCGGTCAAACTCGACCCCCACCCCAGGTCTCAGTAGGTCTTGCTATGTGCAACGTGCTAGCTTCATGAGTAAAATTAGGCCCACATGATCTCACCCTCACTGCTATGTTACTCATGTGCAACTTGTAACTCATATCAATCCGCCTGCTGATGCTCCGAGGACGTTCAATGACTAGGATTAAGATGCAAGACAGGATGTTAAGCCCCAGGTTGTTCTATTGTATCTGCAAGTGAACAAGAAGACCTTTTATTAAAAGTGGCTGGAACTCTACCACACCCGCTACACCTTGTACAGCTGGTCCTTGACCCTCCAAGGGGTGTCATACCATCCGACCTTCTCCAATAGGAGATACTGCACGACCCGACGTGGACTTGTGAGTTCCGAATTCACTGGTTGGCCGCGTTTGTCGACAATGCCGATTTTCTGTGCCGGAATGTTCAGCAACAAGAATGATACGAGAAAAAGGAAACAACAGAATCACGAAACGTATCACGACGTCGAAGTTAGCAGTGTCGAAAAATTATGGACTCACGTGTGTAGTATCGAACTTGACGAGTGCTTGAATGACAAGACGATTTCCTTGCAGCGGCTCTTCCTTGGCGAGATAAACCTCAGCCGCTCGGATCGAGACAACGTCCACAGGCGTAGGGGCTCTCCGGCCTAGATGATGTCAGAATTGTCGCTGCGAATGCACGCGATGAAGATAGCTCACCAGGGAACAAAGCGGATTCTGAAACATCACTGACGATGTCCCAAGTCCAAAATTGGCTCTTGTCGCGTCGACGCATAGCTTTGAGAGTTTTGTCCTGGAAGTGGCCACTCGTAACTTCCTTCATCGTGTTCTCGTTTGCCCTGTGCGACGTGGTCAGTTTGGAGGTGTTGCGCATGAGCTTTTCGAAGGCGAATAGGGAAGTTACGCACCGTACGACAGCCACATTCACTTTGCGGTACGTGTCAAGAGCTACCTGTCGGAATGGGGCTAGCAGCGAGTCGCGAGAGTTGGATCGGACATCTGCGATGCGACGCCACGTCGAAAAGCCGGGTTTGACATCGAGCCCCGGGAATGCGTTCGCTCTTGCAATAGTGAACATGCTGAACGAAAAAGTCAGGGTCGTGTCAGCCATAACATGAACATAGAGCACCGGACACGAACCTGAAGCAGTTCTTCATCCAATTTCGGGTATTGTGTTTGATCGCAAACCATACGTCGCTGATCCAGAACCACGTTGATGTCAATACACGCGCAGGCCCAAGGAATGTGATCATGTTACATACGTGAATTTTCTCCTTGTAAACTTGGGTTCTACTCTGAGCAACTTGAACATCAGACGGAGGTCATATGGAATCTCTACGTCTATCGGTCCGTCAGTACACGTAGAAACACGAGAGGTAATGCTACGAAAAGCCTACCGAGGTTGGCCAATTCCGAGCCCCACACGTCTGTGGTGGAGACAACTTTGGGTAACCGTTTCATGTTCTCGAGTTGTTGTAGCTGTGCGTCCATGTCAATTTCAGAAGTGTCGAACGCTGCCTTTGGTTTGGTCTTTCTGGGTTTCTCTTTGGCTGCTGCCGGTGTTGGCTTGACTACCCGTGAAGCACTAGCATTGCGGGGAGATTGACTCGGAGGTCCTTGAGAGGTGCTTGGTTTTTGCTTGGTCTTCACCGCCGATGCTGCATATGACCGATAGCACACGGTGGGCCAGACGTGAACCTGGAACACTCGCGATCTGCAAGTTGTCAGTGCCAGCGTTGCCATTGAAATTGGCCAAGGTTCAAGTCCTATTAGTAGCACTTCAATCGAGTCTACCGTAGGCCTAGAAAACGCAACTTCCCGAAACACACACAAGAAATATAATGTCATGTGATGTGCCCCTTTCAGGGCAAGAATAGTACAACTTGTGACACTGTGACAACACTACTAAATATGGAGGGGATTATCAAGGAATTAGTAATAAGTAGTATTGTCTTTTTCAGGTAAGTTGGCCACGTGACTTTTTTACACACGAAACCACCTCACCTCCGCTCGTCCATATCTCCTCGCCAGCTCACTGGAATTTGATGAAAACTAGATGGCCTGACTCTGACAAGGTCAAGGAATCAATTCCGTGATGACCGAGTGACAAAAAATGAAGTTTTGAAAATGCGATAACCACGAAATACCGAGAGCTGAAATACCGAATTTGGAAAAACTCGTTCTCCACCAACCGGTTGCCACGGAACAAACTATAAGATGCAGTTACAGGCATTAATTGTTCAAAGCCCTCAAAGAAAAGCCAATAGAACCGAGGTGCCGCTGCTTGAGTTCATTCCTGTAGCCGTGTATGGTCGCAAATACCTCGGGATATTGTTCACCGCGAGCTCTATTCGCGGACGGGGTACGGCAGTGTTCTGCGTAGTAGATCTTAAAGATGAGTCGAAGCTTCTGGCCTTGAAAATGTCCTGGCATGATTCGGAGCGTGTGGCGGAGCAGAACGAAGTCCTGTTCGAAAGATTGGAGGAAAGCAAATCGGAGAATATTAAATTGCAGCAAAGCGACCCCCGTGCTAACTTCGTTGTACCAATCAAGTACGTCGTCGTTTGCATTTTATGGTGTAATCGCGCGCTGACCATCGTTCAGGAGCTTCACAGCATCGAGGAAGAACGAGACATGCACGACCCTTGGCGCCATCAGGGCTTTCCTAGATGACCAGCTCGCTGGATTCCCCGTCGAAAACCGCATGCTGAGTGTGAGCCTCTCCGGGCTAGGGCGGCCCGTGAAATATTTCTGGGGCGTACACGACTTCGTCAGGGGAGTGCGGGGTGCAGTGTTAGGTGTGTTTCGGCATTACACCATTTCGACACATGTAACATCGTTTCAGGTCACCAATATTTAACTTCCATCGGTGTTCTGCATCGGGATATAAGCGAGAGCAACGTCGTACTCGCGCGGCGTCCTGGAGAGGAGAGAGGCTACCTGATAGATTTCGACATGGCCAAACTTCAAGAACCTGAGAAGCCTACCGAAGCCACAGTCACAACCAAAGGCAGGCGCCTCATCATTCCTGCCCAGGAAATGTCTTCCTCGCCCATCCCATCGGATGAAACGAAGCCGATCAAGGCACTGCGTACCGTGAGTATTGTCAGTCGCTTGGTTACTGTCTCCTACTCACCTAAATTCAAGGGTACAATTTCCTACATGTCCTTCAACGTCCTGTACGGCAGGAGACACACTCATTTTGATGATATGGAGTCGTTTCTCTACGTTGTGATCTTGTTCTTTTTCTCCTATGCAGGACCACTGTCAAAGGAGGAATTACGCGATGCAGACACTCAAGGGTTCGTCCAACCCACTGGGTATGGGCGGTTCACTCACACGAGGTCCTGGCCCGATGTGTTAGCAACGTGGTCGGACGGGCGGACGTTTTACCATATCGCGCAATGCAAAAATGCTACTCTTGGATCGCAAGCGGGTGTCTCTGCCTTCCTCAACCACCCCGAGGTAAAAAATTGTCTCCGGCACAACTGGGCGAGTGGCCTACAGGACGGCATTGACAGCCTTTTCTTGTCGCTCTGGACATTGTTCTCAGATAGCAGAGTGTCTACTGGGAAGTGCCTAACCCGCACCGAAGTCACGCACGATGACTTCATATGGATCCTTGATGAATGGTTGGCGAAGTTCCATGAAATCGAACAAAAGTTCTCGAACTGTCCGTTCACTTAGGTATGTCACGGTTATTTCTCACCAACATGATATGTCCTCACGGAAATCTCACCCGGTCCTGTAATAGAAAGTGTCAGGGGGGGAGTTAGGTTGTAAATGCCTGCCTTGTTTAGTATATGTACGACAACAAATAAACGAAACTGTCGATTCAAAATGAAAACATTAATGCCTCGCACTGACGAGACTCTTTGTCGATGTATCCCATTTAGAGGCAGCTGATCATCGTTGAAGGTTGAACCTGCTCAACCCAGTAAAATCCCACCAATTTTACCAGTCCGTCTACCGATGGCTTGCCTCATAGATGGGCTCGGATGGGTCACCAGTCTATCAGACACAAGCCGGATTCTTGGCCATTTGCCTTACCTTTTTAGGTAGCTCTCCTAGCCTCCTGCCCCGTTAGAACGCTCGCTGCCTTGTCGCATGATGAGTTGATAGGCTTGATACTGCCATGGCGTCTTCGATACCGCGCCCATCGATCACAAGTTATAACATACTCAAGGAAACCTCGCCACTGCGCCTCAAGCGGGTCTTCTCCGACTGACTCTTTTGGTTCGCACCCATTGTAAAGAGGTATGCACAATCTGATTTCATGCAATATAACCATCAATCTCTAACATCGTCAAGACAACGTTTCCACCCAAAGGCCATCGCAAGTAGCGCCCTTTGTTGGGGTGCAACTGGGGAAATGCCACGCAGAGCCAACGTTTCCACGTCTTCGTCTCCACCCCAACCTGGGAAGCGTGTTGCGAAACAGGCAGCCTGTCTCTGCCTCCTCTGTAGACAAGTTGGTCATGTCATAAAATCATGTCCTTATCTTTCCCAAGGCAAACGTCGGAACGAATTCTCTGGCATGACACTCCCTACCGAGCTTGAAGCCGCACGCTTATCAGCCGCTTTTGATAGTTCATCTTCGCCCACTACTGCACTAGAAGCTCGATCGTTGTGTCAGAGGTGCAAGAACCTGAACATCTTCAGTAGTTTCGCGAACGGCCTTCCCTTTACACTGGACGATAAAGACCCTGACCACGCCAACAGGGCGATGAGGAAGATAAACCAAATACGTGCTCTGGGCCCCGCCATAACTCTTCAGCTTCTCGCTACGTGTCCCTTATGCTGGCTGATCTTCGATATCACCTACCTCACTGAAGACGATCTCCGTGACATCACGGAAGTCATCCACGGCCCTAAATGCCAGGTGGTCCTCGTCTTGGCATGGACAATCAACCGTTTAGAGCGGGATTTGCGGTGGCCAGCGTATGCCAAGGGAGAGGGACCTTATGCGAGGTGTTTGTACACTTCGGTGATGAGCTCCCCCGAAGAAGCATATGTGCGAACAGTACTTGTGGACTGGGCCATGGATGCCGTCGGATTAGAAGAGATTCACGAGGGAGGTGGGAAAAGCTCCAGGGTCTTGGGGTTGAAGAAAGTGGACTCGGCCACCCCCGACTATGGTATGATCAGGGGTTGGCTCCGCCGGTGCGACGACCTCCATCACACAACGTGCCAGCCTGCTTGGTCAGAGGATCTCAGAAAGATCAAGCTCGTCGATGTAGAGGCCCGCCAGATCGTCGGCTATCCACCAACTGCGTGCGACTACATCACGCTCAGTTATGTATGGGGTGGTGTGGAGCAACGGAGCTACAAACTCGGAGAGGTGCTGCCAGCTGCCAGCCTCCCTGCAACCATTGAAGATGCGATGATCGTTACACAGAAGCTAGGCAAGAGATATCTCTGGGTGGACTCGTTGTGCATCGACCAGGACAACGTAGCAGAAAAGCTTGTACAGATCGGTCTCATGAGTGCCATTTACAACGGCGCGTGGGCCACCATCATTTGCGTCTCTGGTCAATCTGCACACAGCGGGCTACCACGTGTTGGCACATCGGACGGCATCATCCCTCAACTGCTTTACGAGATTGGTGGGAAAAGGCTGTTGTCGGCGATGCCAACACTGTCCCGCCAGCTCTCGCAGTCGCCGTGGGTGAAGAGAGCTTGGACCTACCAGGAGGGACTGCTCTCACCGCGGCGTGTACTCTTCACAAAGCACCAGGTCTACTTCGAGTGTAACTCCACCCAGTGTTGCGAATCCCTTGACGACTCTAACTCACCTTTCCATCTACAATCTGATGAGCAACGACAAGCCTCCTTGGACGAAAATCTGTCAACTGATCTCGACAACAGCCTTGATAACGGCATCTTCGGCCAAGGTGTACTCAGAGACCCTTTCCGACGATTTTCCGCAGTTCCTGGAAGGCGTGACGACAAAGATGATACGTTCATGAAATACTTGAAGCTCGTGTACACCTACACCTCGAAGAAGATGACGCAAGATTCCGATTCGATCCATGCATTCTCGGCTGTGCTCACTCGGCTGAGCGAAACTGATTACAAGGAAGGCTTTGTGCAAGGTCTCCCAGTGCAAGAACTTCCACGTGCTCTGTTATGGACTCACGCCAACTCACCACGTCGACGGTTAGCGTTTCCCGCGTGGTCTTGGGCGGGCTGGGAAGGTGCGGTGAAACCCATCGTGGTGAAAGGTGTTCGTTCGCTGCAGAAGGAGAACTTGCCGCCTCTGCGTGCATGGAAGGCGGGCACTCACGGCCAGCCAGAGCTAATATATGATTTCAGCCCCAGTCATTGGATTTCGGAAGACGAGTCAGAGGCACGTAGCGATGAACTTGATCTGGGCAGAGATGACGATGGCAGAAGTGAGGCGAGCGCGAGTGACGAATCACCCGACAGCGACGTAGTAGAAAGGGGTGGTGCCATCAAAGCAAAAGCGAGCGCTGAGTCACTCGACTTCCACCATTCCTGGCTCCATGATCCGAGCAGCGATGAAGAAAGTGAAGGTAAGGCGGCGTACATTTTGGCTCCATTTAGGATCTTGGGACTCACATCATCATCCTGTCCCGTCAGAAACGGACGATCGCGAAGTGATCCCTAGGATCCCAAAGAAGATAGCTCGGCACACAGATCCGCTGGTGATAGCGCAGTACATGCTCGAGGAGCCCCCATCACCGCCGGAGAAAATCGACCCGGACGTTTTGCTGCTAGATGCGATAACTATTCGGTTCAAGTTCAAGAAGACCAGAGACCAGCCGCGTCCTGACAGTGATTCAGAAGGAACACCACAAGATATCGAAGAAAACCTGAAAGTCAAATACGAGCGTTGCCTTGTCGAATTCCAGGGTAGCCCTAGGAAGCAAGAATTGAGATTCTACGGCTCCAATGCAAAGAAGGTAATCAACAAGAGAAACGGAAAGGATCAGGATTTTATAATTTTAGCACGGGAAAGTGAGCTTGGCATCGGTGGGGATATCTGGTACGCTCTGCTGCTCGTGGATTGGGATGGCAACATTGCCAGCAGAGTTGCTGTGGCTAGTTTGGGTATCGACGATGCTAGGTTGCTGGCCAGCGTGAACGCACAGAGGAGGCTGATCAGGCTGAAATAACTGATAAGTCCGGAGGGCAGTTCGGAGGAGTGTAAGTTGCAGACGGTAATGGTGACATTCAACAGATTCGTGGTAATACTAAAGTCATAAAATAAATGTACGGTATCTAGGTCATAAAATCAAGACTCGTCAGGTTTTTGTGGTGCAATGAGGTAGCTGACCCACCGGAATGAGGATTCATCAAAAATATTGTTGGACCGCTGCTGTCCTTTGTTGCCACCTTTCGTCTGATGTCCCCTTCCACGCGCCTCCAAGGTAACTGAGCAGAGCGGCAAGTCAATGCTGACTACATATCATCGATGACCAAGGATTGGAGTAGTACCGTGTTCCCTTTTCTGTGACGGTGGTATAGACGAATAGTAGTAAGTAATGCTTGCCTGTCATGTGTGCACAGAACAGTAAGAACATTGTGCGTCTCTTGTTTCTCCCATCCCCCATTGGTGGCCTTCCCGAGTAAGAAACACAGGTATTCATCCCCCTTACCCACCATACCAAGACCACCCCTAGTTCTCCGACAGTTTACAATGCCCACTGCCCACGTTTCCGGAGGAAACGCTGGCGAAATAGGCAACCGTGCTAAGATTTGTTCTCGTGGATCCGAAACCTTGCCCACTCCCTGCCCACTCCATTTAGGGCGGAGGGTAACTTCGTTCACAAGGATTGAAGAGCGAATCGAGCTATACGCGGGGGGAGGTGCAACCTTCCCCACCAGCTCAACTTCTACAATGAGTACCTCAACCTCTAGCCAAAACGTCGTCATGCTGATGGGTATGGTTTCCGTGAAAAGCCGACGATCGTACTGCGGGAAAAGGCGCTTGGCGGTTTCCAGGTCGAGTGCGCCATAACTACGTGGTGACGCGGGCAGAACATTGGAGTATGGTGAAGGTAATCCTGCCCAGGCAAAGATCCCCCACTCTCCTGATCTCTGTAAGATGATCTCTATCAACCGATTGAAAGCCCGTTTCCCCTCGCCATACACAACAGGCATGCTGAGGTCGAATATTCCCAGAAGGGAGTATGCGGCATCCTCCACCCGGGTTGTGCTGCGCGACGAGGCCCATAACATCTTCTCGTACACTCTGTCACAGTTCGGAATGAAGCGCTTGAGATCACCATCGGGAATTTTGGTGCGTTTCTGTATTGCCTTACGCATCTTGGCATCAGATGTGTCAGTGCCTTGCTCGGGCTCGGAGTTTTTCAGAAGGGGATCCCAATTTTTCCCGTAGAACCTGATTCGCTCCGGTGCAAGAAGCTCTTGGAGCGTCCACCCACGGGAGAACCACGGTTCAGTTTCGAAGTCGTCGAGTGTCGATGACTCCGAAAGATAGGCAATGCACACCTCCGCATTCCTGTACCAGCGAAACATGGATGTGATCGCTTCTTCCAACTCGGCGCTGCTTGTCTTGTCGATACAGCAAGTATCGGACCAGACATACTCGCATCCGCACCCTTTCGCTTTCTCACAGAACCTCAGCAGCTTCTGATACCCCGGAAGTCCCACGAGATCAATGTCTTCCCTCCGTTCATCGTCCTGCGACTGAGACATATTTTGAAATGATGGTTCACCGTCGCCCCATCGGTGCGAGAAAATTGCAAATTTTAGGCGTCTCTGGATCATACGGTTGAAGTTCCGCTCTGTGTAACCCTCCAGCTTTGGGATGTACCAAGATTGTGCCTCCCCTTCAAAGTCTGCCTCCGTGATCGAGTCCATCATAGGCCGAAAGATCCTTCGGATCTCTTCACGAGTGGACAGCTGCATGTCACTGATGCGAACGACGTAGGAAGGGAAGTCGCTGAAGGTGTATCTATCGAAGTGGTCTAGGAGTTCTTTGCGAAACGCTTGGAAGAGGTTGGCATCGTTCTCGTGATTGTTGGTGGCTCGTTGCGGCTCTGTAGGCCGCTTGGGTGGGGCCCGGGGCATGGGAGGCGCTGGTGGAGTGATGATCTGGGTAAGGGCGGCCCTCGAGAAGTTGGTTGCAAGGAAGTACTTCTAGATACCAGTACAGCATAGCTAGTTATGGGTCTTGTGATAGTGGACCGCTGAGCGCTAGGCACCGTGGAAAGTCGGCCCTCAAGGCCTCGTGACTCCGGGAGCTGACATGCGTTAATTAACTTGTCAACGCTGCTGCCAGATTTGCCTCGAACGCCTAATAATTTAGAAATGTCACAACATATATAGCGCACCTTGGCAAAATACCTCGTGTTGTCGCGCCAGTACGATTTCGATTCGTGAAAGTTACAGTAAATTTCAAAGTTCACACTGATCACAAGCAATGCCAGTACAAGTGGTGGGAAAGACCTTGGTACCAACTCAAAGTAGTTTCAAAGTCCACACTGCAGGCTTGACCAACTCTCTCGCCACGAAATGGATTATTGCCACCTCTTCCTAAGAATCAGATCCAGTACTTATTACAGATACTGGTGATGGTTAGTTCTGCTCCTCCCGCATAATACTTACTAGTACCCACACAGTCACGGTCTAGATGGGCAGGAATGGCACCGTCTACCCGAATGTCTGCGCCTTGCTCCATCTCCGGCCCAAGAATAGCTGCGACTTGTACAGCCAGTTGATGCACGCCGCGCCAGATTGCTGATGAGTTGAGCAGATGGGGGCCGGGGCATTCGGCAAATATGCTGACCTGGTCAACCGTCAACATCGATTCAAGTTACGGTTCTGTAGGCATGCTCCAGGTGGTGCACGAACTTGAACTGAAGGTGCGTCATGGACATATAGAAAGTGGTCCTAGTTAGGGTTAGGTTCTGGCAAGGGTGGCGCCATCACCCGTGGCGGTTTGGTTCCATTGACCGTTCCTTGCCACCTTGTGACCTTGTTTCCCCCATAGGCGGCAGACGCTGGGTGGCCAAGATGACTCAGAGGTCCCTTTCCTAGTAGTAGGTACGTAAGTGTCTGCCAAACTCTTACCGATTTAATGATCGTTCGATCAGTGAAGGGACTGTCACCTTCGACTCAGTAGATAGGACGCAACTCCACGATGTCCCCAAACAACAGTCATGAAGCACAATACGGATACCAACCTCAACCACCATCGGGCTACCCTACAAACTCACGCCAGTGTTCCGGCCATTCGTCTTCTCTAAGCGGGCACAACCTGATTCCCCCCACCTCCCATCGACCCACACCCCCACCAAATGCACAGTTGCCAACCCCGACTAGGGAGAACCCTCACGGTGCCATGACCTCGAGAGGCAGGCTTGCAGAGACAGAGAGTAGTTCGTCCCCATCTTCACGGCTACAGCGTCCAGGCATCTCGTCTTCTCCAGGCGCGCCTAACCTGCTTTCTCCTTCCCATGGACCCCCGCACGCACCAAATGCACAATTTCGCGGCCCGCCCAGGGAGAACCCTCAACATCGTGGTGTCATGTCCAAGGGTGGGCTTTCCGGGAAAGGGGGCGGCTCGTCCTCATCTTCACAGCTACAATGTCAAGGTAGCTCATTTTCTCTAGGCGCGCCTAACCTTTCTTCCTCTTCTCATCGCACCCCACAAAAAGCACGGGAGGATCCTGCTCCAAATCACGATGCCACGCCCCCGAGAGGGATACGGCAGCAAGGCAACTCGTCTTCTCTAGGCGCGCCTAACCTGCTATCTCCTTCTTCCCATCGACCCTCGCTCCCACCAAATGCACAATTACCAACCCCGGCCAGGCAGAACCCTCAACATCACAATGTCGTATCCTCAAGAGGCGGGCTTGCCAGGACAGAAAGTAGCTCGACCTCATCTTCACGACCAGGTCCGGTGCCTACCTCTGGCACCTCCATACAGCCTCAGAGTCCCATTAGTGTACCACACACAAACTGGCCAGGGGGAACAAATGAGACATATCCGTCGTCATCACGAGAAACAGCGCTGCCACGACGTGACTATGACAGTCATAACCCCCCTTCGGCACCTGAGCCCAGTCAGCGGACCACGCATAACTTGCCTTCTTCGTCGCAGCTGCCACTGGTACAACCTGGATACCCCATGCGTAGCCCTCCCTCGGCACCTGGGCGACAGCAAACACACACCATGTTTGACTTGCCCTCTTC
>MU121003.1:1966-13312 GCA_014904835.1 Paxillus ammoniavirescens | reverse complement strand
CTTCGGGAGGGCCAGTTGACGCGGGAGTCAGAGGTGACCTCCTGGTGTCAGGTAGTTATTCAGAGCTCCTTTATCTAGCTTTCCCTGGATTGACCTGCCACCATTTCAAGGCTCGCATTCAACAATACCTGGCATATGCTATGTTCTCACATCGCTGGGGCGATCGTGAGCCACGCTTCCGCCAGATGTTGGACCAGTCGCGCGGCGTGAAGCCTCCTCCAACCGGACCGGGTTACGAGAAACTGCTTCGATTCTGCGAGAAAGCTATGTCCGACTATGACTGCAAGTATGTTTGGTCGGACACGTGCTGCATCAACAAGGAGAGCAGCACGGAATTGGAGGAGGCCATTCGGGCGATGTACAAGTGGTATAGCGATGCCAGCGTGTGCATCGTTCATCTGGCGAGGTCATCCTCCATCAGAGACTTTCCTAGTGAACCGTGGTTCACGAGGGGATGGACATTACAAGAACTTCTAGCCCCGAGGAGGATGAGGTTTTATGGGAGGGATTGGACCCCAATCTGTCGTGAATCAAGAGACAGACATGTCAACGATAAGCAGGATGAGTCCATCCTAGTTGCCATCAGCAGACTCACAGAGATTCCTCAAAAGGATCTACGGAATTTCTCGCCATCATGCAACAGAGTGTCTGAGAAGATGAGGTGGGCAGCCAAGCGAGCCACGACCAGAGTCGAAGACATCGCATATTCTCTCATTGGAATCTTCAAAGTCAGCATGCCAATCGCGTATGGTGAAGGGACTGAGGCATTTTATACACTGATGAAAGTGATAGCGGGTCAGTGCACAGAGCCGTGGTTCTTCGCATGGTGTGGAGAGCATTCACCGTACTCCTGCGCTTTACCTTCGTCGCCAGCGTGCTACAGGAGACTTGACCCTGCGATGGTTGATCCCATCGACACGCTCCCCCATGGTGACTCTTCATACGACATCACCAAGCTAGGTTTACGGGTCAAACTCCTCCTCGTGCAAACCACAAAACAGCTCCATAATGTCCGGCGGTCGGATCACAATAAACCCCCTCAGTGTACGCTCCACCCCGCAGGAGGCGTTCTGTCATCCATACAGCCGTTTCCACACTTAAGTGGGGAGTACGCCCTGGGTGTGGTAAATTATGAACGGGTCCAAGACGGGAGTGTTGGCGAACTTATCCCTGGGAATCAATATTTGTGTCTTGTGTTGCGGAGAGAGGACACCATGGAGAGGCAGTACTGGCATTTATTTCGCACAGAGCATTTGCTCGTATTGTGTTGCCAAATGACTTGGAAGGGACGACCGGAAACTGTATGTTTGTTACATCGTGACTAGGTGCAACTTATTGCGGAGATTCATGTATTTAGTACTCTGTCGATAGTGTGGAGGCTAGCAGCGCAAGCACCCTCTCGGTCGAACGAAAAGAGGATCACTAGCAGGCAGATCACTGCTACTTGCACGCCGCCGACACTTCGCCCAAACCCCAGACGTTCTTACTAGTAGGAGGTACTGTAAAGAACGGTTCAACCCCCCCCACTCCAGCACGTGGCAGAAGAATAGCTCACCAGCGCACCGAGCAGGGAGTTTAGTCACCAGGAAGTCGACAACACCACTAAAAGAATAGTTGCCAGAGTTCGAGGGAGAGGAAATCCTGGAATTATGTTCACCGATGTCCCATTCCCGGACACATGATTGAAACAACTCTCAACAAGAGTATGTTGATCAAGATGCGGCATCCAGCCTCTGTCTTTGGAGTTCGAATGAATCATGCAGTCGAACACGGAGATCCGCCATAACATACGACTGTTGCAACGTGGTCACGTACTAAACGTATCAAAAACCACGTATTGACATACTGTGGGTTAGGCCGACCCAAGGTCTTCGATTTCTTCTCTCTTTTCACTGACCGAAAAAAATGTCCAGACGATATCTTCAAGGAAAGGAGGGTGATTGGACCCACCTTGGAGAAGGAAGTGTGGCTGATCAGCACTGTGAACGGTTTAACAATTCAGTGAGGGTCATTTGGCCTTGGTCACCTTGGTGTCTCGCAGTTTGTCACGCAACACTTCAAGTTTATCGATGAGGCCAGCAGGCAAATCCTCGTCATCTTCATCAAGCCCAGAGCGAAATTCATCAAGCTTCGGAAGCAGCTCACTTGTATCAGTTACAGCTAAGTCTGAAATCTTTCGTCGCTTGGGAGGCCTCGACTGCGGGAGTGTGGGCTTGTTGAGAGGGGTGTTCTGTAATAGTGATTCCCCCGGACTCCAGATCCGAGAGTCTCGACAGACCGTAGAGTCGAAGGAAGACATTCGTTCCTCCACTACTTACATGCAACATACATAACATGGAAACGCGTTTAAGAGACGTCCTCCTCTGCGCAATACGCCTATTTCGTTTGCATTTGGACTGAAAGGTGCGTGAGAAAATGCATACGGTATTTAAAAATTGCGAACGCAGCCATCCTCGACCCCATACCAGGTAGTAACCAGCGCCCAGCTGGCATATCCATAGCCTCCCTTCTCGTCGCGCATCCGGACCAGGGAAAGGATA
Organism: Paxillus ammoniavirescens; assembly: GCA_014904835.1. Taxonomy (NCBI): domain Eukaryota; kingdom Fungi; phylum Basidiomycota; class Agaricomycetes; order Boletales; family Paxillaceae; genus Paxillus; species Paxillus ammoniavirescens. The sequence goes on along the minus strand of MU121003.1, from coordinate 10,772 downwards.
TGATATGTACAGTATGCGTGGTCCTGGTCCTGAACGTTGAACCCCGACGAGATCGTACCTTGAACTTACTCTCGAGTCTCTACTACTCTGCTAGACCGAACAGGTTCCGAATGGAACAGCTTAGCCTGGCGCTCATGATTCATTAAGTTTATTCATTCTCCCTCATGCGCATCCCGATTCTGTCCCATTGCATCCCTGGAATCTTCTCCAAGTTCTCGGGGTTTGCTAACTGCTGCCGGTTACAGTATCACGGGATCTAACAAAGGGCGCCTAAACATCGTGCTGAGCCTGAAGCCCTGATCACATCGTTCAGATGTTCATGGTTCGTTCTGTTAACATCCTATCTAACATCGGGGGTTTACTGAGCCTGCAGAGTACTCCGTGGTTTTAGGTTGTATCTATAGCACTGTTGAAATGAGCGCTTGTATTCCACGCAGATCTCTCCCTGGCTGAACGCGGCTAAGCGATTGTACCATACCAAAAGGGGTCTCTCAAGCGACTCGGCTGGCATGCTACAGGAGCAGTCCCGGAGTTCTTTCTCTTGGTATAATCTAGGTACGTGGCTCTTTTAGGAGTCGCCTAGGCTCACTCGGCCAATGCCAGAGCTGAGTCGGCTACGAGTTGTCGACACTACTAGTAGGTGGAACACTTCAGAAGGTGGTGTCCAAGGTTGTTCGGTTTCCACCTCAGGCTAGATTATTATTTCACAGCGAACCGAACAACGCATATTACGGGTGTTACAATTCGAACAGAAAGTTCGAGACTCTGTATCAAGTCGACAAGATTTTTTTCGCATTGGACAAATTGAATTCTAGGCTCCAGATAATAAAACCCACGTAGTTGCTATGGCGTAGCATCGTTTTCTTTCGCCCCAGACCAGTTTCAGGACGTTGGCATCATGAACCGCGATCAAAACACGAGTGGTGGACCTGCCAACCAGGGCGAGGTACCCACAGGACCACAAAGTGTTCCTCCCGCGGTTCAACATCCTCCCGCGATTCAGCCTCCTCCCGCGGTTCAGCCTCTGCCTTCTGTTCATGGTGGGACTGATACATCCCTACCAGAGCGCTTGCAAATCGTAACTCCCCAGCATTCCGGGAACAGCGCAAGTGCAGCAGAAAGAGTTCTTCTTCTAGGTGGTACATCAGAAGGCCTTTCGACTTTTCCACGTTCCCAGGATAACCCATACGTCGATTTTGGACGCGTTACTCCCCCACCTCCTGCGAGGAGTAGAGAGGGCCAAACTCGTGGGGTGACTAGGCGGGGGACAAGACTATCGCTAGGCGGCCAGAATACGCCTGGTCTAGACTGGATAGTCCCGGTCGACGAGAAGTCGAACGTAGGTGACCTTTGCAAGGAGCCAGCAAAGCACATATATTCATTGAATGCTCCTAGTCGCAGCGCACAGTAGGGGATCGACTGCAACCGACGATCGAGCATGCCATCATCGAGAAGGACAAATATGCGCAGAAAGGTCAGAACGGATAAGTTCTCTAAACCTGTTCGGTTCCCCCAACTGACACAACACGCGTCATCCTGTAGCGCTGTGGACGGGCTACGCTCTCAACATTGCTATCGGCATGCAGGTGTTGTTGGGCGCTTTGACAACGGGACTTGCAGCCGCAGTTACGGACCCAAGACATGTGAGTCTCTCATTTTTATGCAAAGAAAGTCTGGCATCTGTTTATCTAAATGAGGGTGTAAAAAATAGGCACAGATCGCCACTTCACTATTGGGTTAGTATGGAGATTCGCTGAACTCGACGTGTGTTGTGACTTGGGTTCTTTTCAAAGGGGGTATGTCTACGATGGTGGCTTCCTACCTTGCACGTGCACGCGGTTCGAACGAACCTGAGCTATCGATCACGCGGGTAAAAGACCTGGAGCAATTTCTGCGAGAGTCCAAAGCCTTCCAGATGGATCATGCACACGAATATGGAAGCACAGAGAATGGTCTGAACCAACGGTTAGACGATCTTCGACAGAGGTTTGAGGCACTTCTAGGGAACGCGAATGGGTACGTCATGGTTTTTGATCCATTTACCCGATAATCCCCCATGACTGACCCACCTGCGTAATCGCAGGGAGAGGAAACTTTCACCTGTTGGAGTCGGCTCTTGACCTTGAGGGGACGCCAACTCTTTTTCTATGAGGGATCTGGCGACGCGACTCGGGTGACCTTTTTATGCATAGGTTTCACCTTGTTGGCAAGCCCATCAAGGTTTTTAGTTGGAGTTGACGCATTACTTTCTTTTCTTCTGGTAATCATACTTTTGTATCGTATTCCACCCACTTTCTTTTCTTTCGCCATTGCGCTATGCCAAGCATGTTCTCGTCACCTTCAACGTCAAATGGGTCTGAACTCGCGCTTGGACGAGGTTTGATAAAGGTTTGAAGCACTCCTAGGGAACGTGGATGGGTACGTCGTGGTTTTGATCCCTTTCCCCGATGACTGAACCACCTTTGTAAGCGCAGGGAGAGGAAACTCGTCTGTTGGAGTCGGCTCTTCACCATGAGGTGAACGCGGACCCTTGTTTGCGAGGTGCTCGACGACGCGACTCGGTGGCCTTTTCCTGCGTGTGCTTCATCTTGTTGGCAAGCCGCATCAAGGTTTTTAGTTGGGGTTGACGCGTTGCTCCGACTAATTTTTCTGGTTTTGCGGCTTTTGTATCGTATTCCACCACGCCAAGTATGTCCTTTGCATCCTTTTATCATCACCAGTTCTCGCAGCTATGAATATTGGTTTCTTCCCTTGCGACAATCTGAAGAACCAAGGATAAGGGAGCGCGAATGTCCAGCGTTCCATAAAGTAAGTCACTGAGGGAAGTAAAATCACCTATAAACAGTGTCACACAGACACTGATTTGGGTAAAATCAGTGACATTGTCACTGATTCCATGGTCACATCTAATCAGTGTCAAGGCAAAGTCACTGATTTTCAAGTACCCTTTCTCTTGCCTTTCTCACTGACATTGATTTTTAGTACCTGCTACTAAAAATCAGTGACACTACGAAAAATATTCTACAAGGCCCTACTGAGGTACTATCCTACAGCATACTCTCAGAAAAGTGCATGTGCTTCAATAACCCCCACCAAACTCGTGCCCTGTTGAATTTCGGACTTTGCATGAAAAACAGATACTGTAGCATTTCGACCTTAGGTTCGTCACAGCGTCGCTCAGCCGACGAACTGAACTTATTTCGTGTGACAGTCACACTATGTTGAACGGGGACGAACATCAAGTTGTGACAAATTGTAAGGATGTTCATAAGTACTAAAGTTCCTCGTAAATATTGTTGAGCAAACGTCCCTGCTTGCCTCTGCCACACTTTTCATGCCAAAATTGAATGAATGATAATGAGAGATGACTGGAAATGCAGTGGGTCCACTTTTGAGATGATGGCGTCGTTTTTGAGGTGACAGGGAGTCTGTTCTTGAGGTGGCGGGCCTGTCTTCGACATGTTGGGCCCACTTGGAGATGGCGGGGTCATTTTTTTAAGTACATCAGGTGCGTTTGCAAGGGGACAGGGCCAGTTTTGAGATGATAAGACCACTGTTGAGGCACTAAGTCCATTTGTTGGGTCCATTTTCGACACATCAGGTCCACTTTTGAGGCCCATTTTGAGGCAGCTGTGCCAGAGTACGATGAAGAATTGCTTGGTGGGTCCGTACGGTTTCAAGGCATAAGGTGGGTGATGCATGTACTGAGGCACAGGCGAGGTGGGCCAGGTTGAGGTGTTCAGCCTCCGTAATGTGTATAGCACCTGGGTGAAGCATTGCAGGCCCGGGATGAGGTGTTTCGGGGCTGGTTGCAGTTTTTCCAGGACACGTTGGGCATCCTGAGCCTCCGTGATATGTCTCAGGTGCTGGGCAGGCATTTCGGGCCAGGTTGGGTGTCTCGGGAATCATAGCAAGGCATTTCGGGTGGAGTTGTGCAAATAGAGAAAAAAATATGAAGTAAAAACTTGGTCGCTGACGGTGTGGCAACCACTTGCTATTGTGCTATGGAACATTGAGTCACCGACGAACCTATCTGACTGTTGTCACACCTGGATGACACCAATGAACCTACAAACCTAGCATTATGTAATGTCACACTCAGATACCTGCAAACCTAAGGTCGAAATGCTACAGTAGATACGCTCACGTGACTGACACACAAGCGACAAACAATCTTATCAGCACATTGTATTTTAAAGTCCGACACATCATCTCTTAGACTCGTACCACCATCATGTCCTTCATCCACTGTCGCTAGCTGCCTATATATCTCGCGTCAATTATTTTCATTGCAAACGAACTGCTGTATGCTAGTAAGAGTTTCTTTCTCGCCATTTGCTTACCGCCTTAGTGATTTTGATGGAGCTGAGATATACTACGTGGGTTGATTATGTAATCGCCTTTTTTGATACCCTCACCAGCACTTGTCACCCTACGCCCCAGACATTTTCTAGAATGACGAGTACATCTTCGCCTAGGTTGCTCAACAGCGTAATATCCATAATGTGGATAAGTGACCTTTATATCGACTAGAAGTGGACCTGGTCACGCTAATGGTCGATTCCATTCCATAGTACTTTCCTTCGCTACTTCTCCTGAAGAAGAAGTCCGTCGTCAATTATTAGATGAACTTAGACCAGGCCCAAGTGGTCGTGGCATAATACATACAGATACAGAATCTTCCAATTTTAGGTGTACCAGATTCAACTCTCAGCCTTACGGCTTACGGCGATCTCTGAGACACTCTTGTAGCAGATCCGCAGCACCACCATACGGCAGTCACACACGTGACGAACACATACATGGACAAACACGTCCTCCCTCTTATATAGAGGAGCTTGTCGTTCCACTGCCTCCACATTTTGATCCCGAACTTATCCTTCTACAACCTGAAACTCCCAATCACAATGTCTTCGGTCAGATTGACAACATCATCACCTTGTCTCAACTCCCCTTCTTCGCTGAAACTGATGAGCCTCGAACAACAGGAGTACCTGTACTCTCATGAGAATGTCTCGGACATCATCATCATCAAACCGAAGGGATACATTCCTCCACAGCGAGATGAACATCTATCGATATTCCTGACAGCTCACGTCATTGAGCACACTCCCGTAGTTCCAGGGAATTGGCTGGACCATCCAGAACATCCCCAGAACATAGCGGTCGAGGCAGAAGGTCCAGTAGGGGACTCTGATATCTACATCAACGAGAAACTCATTTCGGTGCTCGAAGCACTGAATTTCCCCGTCCCCACTCAGACCTACTACGACAAACACCTCAATTTCTGCCTCACTCATCATCAGGGATACGAAAAGAATTCGACAGGCTCATTGTATCATATCAACTATCCATTCCAACCAACAGACGAAGAAGCTGAAGTCCATCCATTCCACCGCACTGTTAGTGAACTAGATCCTAACGACTATGAAAGTAATTCGTCACCAACCTGGGACGTTCCCAGAATCCAACGCTGGAACGCGGTCATGGATGACTATCTTCGCAGAAGACATTGGGCTCTCCATGGTGACAAATGCGTCCACCTCAGGATGGCCCGGAGATCAGAGATGCTGGCCCTTGCTCTCGCAGAGAATTCCACATGCCTGTGGAATTGTAAACATTGCCTCACTGACATTGAGCAAGATATCATCGACTCAATCACTGAAGCTGAATTTGGCTATAAAAGAGTACGAACAGAGGGGAGCTGCTCTAAGGGAACACAAACCCTTCCTAGCACTCTTGAAAGTAATCCTGAACCTCATCAAGATGAAGGTTCATCCACTCACTCCGCTCCCGCACTGGATGCGAGACCTGTACGCCGTAGGAGACTCGCTACACCCAGAAGCAGTCTTCCAAGCGGTTACAGGAAGTGAGATTCTCACTTGGGGATTTCTCAATACTCGCCGACCCAACTCGGCTTCTTCCCTCATCTTCTCTTACGTCACAAACGAGAACCTGCTCAACCAGGTTAATCTTTTCAAAGAAGATGACGTTATAGTTCCTAATCCACATTTCTTTCCGATTTTGAACTTAGCTACTATTGAAAGCGACAACGATCGCACATGGGCAAATACCTACACATCTCTTTCTTCTTTTTCTGATGAATTTGGTTTTGACTTGTTTGATTTCTCTTTACATGTTCCGCTTCCAGAATCAATTGATGATCAATCAGAAGCTTATGAAACCTCTTCAACAGAATCTTCTAGAACATCAAGAGTCACATCTCGCGCTCAAACACCACAGATAAATCCGCAGCAACTACTGCCAATCAATCAAATACAAATCCCTCATCACAGAAACTTCCAGTCCACTTTCGACAAAATCACAGACTTTATCATTTTAGGTTTAATCTAGATCTGGTTATCACACCAATCATCATCCTCCACTTTATCACCTCTCTTATCATCCAATGGCAGACAGAAAAGAAGATTCCAGTCTCAACCGCAATGTACCAAGATTCAATGGAATGAACTTCCAACAATGGCAACCCGCTATGCAGGCTTATCTCATGACCATCAGTGCATGGTGAATCACTAACGGCACCAGTGCTCTCCCAGCAGACGCAGCTGGACAAGTAACTTGGAGATTGCTTGATGACTGAGCCTGTGGATCCATTCAGCTATCACTTGGACCACACTATGGACATCACGTCCTTCCTGAAGATACGATCGCTAATGTCGTACATGCAGGATGCCGTCGTACATGGACGGGCCTACAAGCCCGCTATGGAGCAACCGGCGCAGCCGGAGTCTTTGTAGACTTCTCATCAGCCGTTAAATTCAAGATACGTGATCGAGATGATGTTCCTTTCAAACTAGGGGAACTCGATGCTATGTTTAACCGCATCACCACTCTCAACTTGGCTGATAATCTCCGCGCCATGATCATGTTATCTGCACTTCCCGATTCATGGGACCAACTTGCCTCTACCCTTTTGGGTACCATCGCACTCGCCGATTTATCACCGGCAACAATAATTCCAAGGATTCACGAAGAATCAGCACGTTGCAAAGGACATGATGTATCTTCCCATCGCCTCAGTGTTATCAAATGCACTAACATGAACACTGGTTGTGGCGTATGCCATAAAACCAATCACACCACTGAGAACCATTGGTTCAAACAAGGGGACAGCCAGCAAGCTGGTCCATCCAATCGCCCCTCAGGCAACCCTCAGGCTTCACGTGGCAACACCCGCGGCCGAGGACGTGGTCGTGGAACTCATGGTCATGGCCGTGGTGGCAATGCCCCACGTGGCAACAACAAAGGCAAAGGAAGAGCCGGTAATTCTACCAAAGCGCATGTCACCAATGTGGCTGAAATTATCGATTTCAATGATGAAAGCTATGGCTACATCAAAGATTATAATGATGACACCGCCTCCAACTCCACAGATGTCACATTCCCATCATTGAATAACCCTGCCAAAGAAGCAAGGAACTTCTTTCTTGAAGGAATCCGCAGTGGAACTATCTATCCCCCTAGCCGATTCTAATCACAGGGATGGAATTACGTCCTGGAAGGACAAACAAGGCATCTGGAAATGCCAATTATGTGATGCTTACACCTCCAGTTACAGATGCGTCAACCGCACTGACTTACAGCCTCTACCTGTTTCTATTCAGAAAACAGGATCTTCTACTCTTCGAATCCCTAGTGATCACGAAATTGAAAGGCATAACCAGGAGATTGACAAATTTTGGAAAACTCAATATGGATGTACTTATGATGGAGATAACAATCTAGACATTTACTCGTGTGTTGCGGATGTGACATCAGCTCACTTATCACAAAAGGAAAAATCCACATGATGGATGGTCGACTCAGGAACATCAGACCACATTTCCCCTTATCGCAGCGATTTCGCACATCTTCCAAATGGCGAAAGAGACTGCAGTACTGCATCTAACTCCACAATGAAGATATACGGTCCTGGAACCGTTATCATCAAGCATGAGAATGACGAAGGAGAACGCATTATCACCCTAGATCAGGTCTATTATGCACCCAAAGGCACTCAATGCCTATTGTCTGTCACACGTCTTACTAAAGAAGGCTACAAATGCCTTGTGGACGACAAAACTCAAATTTGGGACCCTCAAGGACATCTGTTAATCACGGCATCGCCGGTCTCTAACAGATCTGCTCTTCACTGTTTTACGTCGGAAACGATGACTCCACAAGTAGCGATGAACCACCTTGAAGTGAATGTCTCGTATGACATTTGGCACAAGCGACTTGGACATTGCTCCAAGAACGCTATACAACACTTATCCAAGGCTACATCCAACTTTCCGGCCATCATGGTTCTGGATAAGACACCACCCTGTCGTGGTTGTCTATTAGAAAAAGCCACAGAACGATCATTTCCACTGTCAGAAAAAAGGGGAAGTAAACCTCTTGATCTGGTTCACACCGATCTTGCAGAGTTTCCCACCTTATCTACACACCAAAACAAGTGGATGATCACGTTCATCAATGATTATTCATCATTCGGTTGCATTATGTTCCTTAAACGCAAATCCAACGCTATACTCTGATTTAAGGATTGGCTAGCATGGGCAGAAAACCAATCTGATCTCAAACTCAAATGCTTGTGTTCGGACTGAGGGGGAGAATACATTTCTCAGGACTTATCAACGTTCCTTAACTCCCGTGGCATCAAGCATCAGAAAACTGTACCACGCACTCCACAGCAGAATGGACGCGCCGAAAGATTCAATCACACCATTTGCGAGAAATCTGAAGCTATGCGACAAAGTGCATGTCTACCCAACACCTTCTGGCAAGACTCTGTTGAAACTGC
>MU121002.1:0-76894 GCA_014904835.1 Paxillus ammoniavirescens | reverse complement strand
CCGATGCTGCCAGACCTTCGCGAGGAAAACAGTCATTTCTACAGTGTTTGCGCTGTGGAAAAAAATGTATGTAGCACACGTAGATACGTAGAATACGTGGCGCACATGGGTATAATTTTTTCGACCGCAGAAAACGCGTCCGACGAGTGGATGAGTTCGTTAATGTAAACATGAGGTGATGCAGTCACCTCCCGCTCTGACTCGGAGCGACGCCTTCACTCTGGTTCATCCAGTCCCTCAAAGTTAGTGCATAGTGTGCGGTATGGCGCCTTCTACTGCCATGGCTTCCTGAATAACATCGCTTACGCGGTGTGCGGTGAGATCTAACAGTGCATTAAGCCACCCAATTGCCTTCATACTTTTCCACATGCAGTCAACATCGGTTTCCGTTTCGGAGGCTACCTATTACACGCTACAGTCAACATTAATGTGGTACAAGATGGAATGAAAGCACTCACTGCTCTGACCTGCTCAAGAGTGCATCAACGTCATAATTATTCACTAGTCACACCATAATGCCCTTGATGCACAGGACCCGGATCTGGGGAGAAGAGAAAGAGTGACAAATATGAGTGCTAGTGCTGCCATCTTGCCGATGAGCTGTGTAGAGAGCGCTTCCTGCCGTACGCCACACATATCTATCATGATGACCTGGGGTTGAATATTGAATATTCATCGAGGCACAATGGACGGGAAGGAGATAGTAGTAGTAAACACGAAAAAACTGACACAATTTACCCAATACTATTGATCGATCCGCAGTCGTCGTAACCTTCAAGACCATGCATCATGGCTGGTGGGGTCCGTTCGAAGCGGCGTGTTGAGCACAGGTACAGTATGGATTAGCGAAACACGACCAAGTCCCGCCTTTGATATCGATTGGAATACAGTGGGGTAGGGAGTAGGAAGAACCGAAATGTAAAGAAATGTGTCATGCGTCATTGACGTGTATCTAATGGTGACTCAATAACAGCACCAAGGTCGAGAACATCTTGTGTTGTCAGTTGCGATGTTGTGGCAGGGGGGGTGCAGGGGAGCTGGAAGTTGGAACTGCGCGTTCCGGGAGTTGCTTGGCTGGCAGACCAGATGTGGGGCCAGAGCGAGCTTGTCGGCGAGAAAAGAGCGCACAGCAAGAAACTTGCATATGCTCCGAATTGACTGGAGGCACTGGAGTCGGCTGATCCTCGTTGAGCAAGTCTGTGCTCGAGACAGACTCAACCATGATCGAAAAGCCCCTATAATGTCCTGGAGTTGTTGGCATTGGTTCTGTAGGACTGTCGGCCGTGCTGTCGTCATCTCCTGGAGCTACGTATATACGCTGTCCAAAAAAAGAGTTGGTTTAAAACAATAATGGAGGATGCTTCTGCCTACTTGTGTCGCAAAGCCTGGATAGATTGTGGTCACTTCGGCACGTCGAGGCTGGGCATGTGAGCGCCTGAACAGGCGGTGCGGAAGTGTCCTCCACAGTCTCCAGGAGAGTGCGGAGTCTCGTGTGCGAGAAAGGTCTTCAGTCGTGCCAGTGGTACGTAGACGGGTGTGATGTGGGGATGGGCGACGGTTCGTGGGAAGCTATGAAACATGAGTCAGCAAGTATGCCCGCGGTCGCGACTATTCTCCTTGACTCACACCCACATAGTCGAGTCGATGATCGGGGTCAACCACAGCATGATTTGGTACGGCTGGGAGCTACACACAAAAATTGGCAGTGTAAGAAGGGCATTGGAGAACATTGGAGCGAGACGCACGTCTAACAATAATTTATGTGCCTGGAGTCGTAATCAGAGTGAGAAACAGAGCATGAGAGTTGAGACTGGGGAATCACCTCTTTACTATTGTCCGACCATGGAGTACGCCATATCGATACCTTTCCGCTCCTCTCGCCGCATGCTACAAATTTGCCAGATGGGGAGAATGTAACTGCCCACACATGATTGTCGTGCTGTAACGGCTCTCCGATGGGGTCACCGGAATCCGTGGCCCAGAAACGGACAGTTTTGTCCCCCGATGCACTGGCTAGCTTTATCCCATCAGAGGAAAGGGAAAGGGAGGCGACATAACGGGTGTGACCTGTCCATGGTTCCCTGATTGCTTCTCCACTTTCGCAGTCCCAGAACCGGATAGATCTATCCCAGGACGCGGTGAAGAGTCGGCGTGCGTCGAGTGACCAGACAACGGAGTTGACATATTCCGTGTGACCTTTGATTGGCCCAAGCATTAGATCGCCGTTCTCGACATCAAATACTCGGACCATCGTGTCGCCATGTCCAGAAGCCAATCTCGTCCTGTCGGGAGAAAAGCAGATTGAATTCACGTAGCCCGCACCAGTCTCGATAACATGTTTGATCTGACCATCCCGCTTCATCTCCCTGATCACGATCCTCCCTTCGCTGTCACCGCTTGCAACAAGTTGGTCGTCGGGTGACAAGGCGATGCTGCGAATAGCGGCTCCATGGCCACCCCACTCTGCTGTGAGTTGGTGCGTCTCCACGTCCCATGCCCTCAATATCTTATCCCAGCCACCAGTCAGTATCCATTTCCCATCTCTCGTAACCGCGAGACCCTGGACCCAACCAGTATGCTCCATCGACATTCCCTCTTCCTCACCATTCTCTACATCCCATACTCTGACTGTCTTGTCATCTGAGCAAGTAACAAGTCGTCCTTCATGCCCTCCAGGAAGGTATGCTATTCCATTGACAGACTTTTCATGCCCAGATATCGTCAGCAGAGGTTTTGGAGTGGGCTCGAGTGCTTCTTTGGATGGGTCAGACATGTTTGTGAGAGTGCGTAGTGGAGAGCAGAGTTGGGAGGGTGACACTGTACAAATGCAAGGGCGACGAGGCTGAAGGGACACTGGGCTGAAATTGAAGGCGGACTAGTAGGCTGCGAAGTTCGCGTCGTCTTGTTCTTGCTGCTGGAAGATGGCTGGCTCAGCCAGGCCGGGCGCTAACTTACTTTGACCTATATGTGACATGCCGCACAGCTTGGGACTTGGAAGTGTACTCGGCTGTCTCTAGATAGTCGTTCCTAGAAGGCAGTGTCAGGCGCACTTTCCCACGAACCGCATGCAAGTCGGCGACCGAACTCGCAGACTCGCATGCTTGCCCATGATGATCCATGGGTAACGATTGCCCAGCGAGGTGTTCCTCCTGTCTCTTGGATATCAATTCTTGACTCTCCTATAGTGAATATTATTGGCATCATCCGGCCGACTACGCTCTAGTGTACGTACCCGAATGCAGGAGAATCCCGACAATTGAGAGCGCCTTCCTAGAACGTCTCGACACTAGAATATTATGTAGGTACTTAGCTCGGGTCGGTGAGGGCCGCGCCTATATATATTGTGACGCCCGAACGTCCCGCGGGAGCGTCGGCAGTCAGTTTTTATTTACCACCCGTCATGTCGCTTGACACTCTCTCGACCCTTCAGTGTATAGTGGGGATCACCGCAGCAACTTCTGTCGCCGCGATCTTGTACAATAAATACCAGGCCGCCCCTGCTAAGAAAGACGGCTTCCCTCTTCCCCCTGGGCCCCCAGCACGCTGGTTCTGGGAAAATGCATTCCCGGCTTCCAAGTGGGTCCCAGTCAACACGTCTATCCGTCAATTGATTTTATACACGCGTTTCTTCAGTATTGCTCGCACCCTCGCCAACTGGATAGCTGATCATGGCCCAATTATGTCGCTGCGACAAGGCAGCCAAGTGATCATAATTGTCGGGCGTGTGGATGTACGTGCTTTCTCTGTGTCCCGGATTAACAAGTCATACCTCTGACCTTCGGGCGGACATTTCTGTCACACAGGCAGCTACTGAGATAATGGAGAAAGAAGGTGTGGCACTTGTTGATCGGCCTCGTTCAATTGCTTCCGGAGAGCTCGTGTCGGGGGGCATGCGACTATTGTTGGTAGGCAGTGGCGAACGCTTCCGTCGTCTCAGAAAGGCCATTCACCCCTACCTACAACCCAAAGCTGCAGAGACCTATAAAGAAATACAGAGGGATGCCGCAAGGGAGGTCATACTTGACATTTTGAATGATCCCAAGCATCACATCAAACATGCCCAGCGGTGAAACTTTCTTTGCTCTGAGTGAGCTCCGCTTGAGCATGTTGGATGCTGACCAGGGTGGGGAACTTCAGATATGCCGCTTCCGTTATTCTGCGTCTGACGTATGGGAAGTCGACCCCAACGTCTAATGACGATCCAGAGGTCCTTCGCATCCACGAAGTCGTCAGAAACATACTAGCCGCGATGCGCCCTGGTGCCTACCTCGTTGACCGGATGCCCCTTCTGAAGCATGTCCCAGGATACGGAAGAGTCCTCAAGAAGTACCACAAATTCGAATTAGCACTTTTCAGAGATCTGTTGGCTCGCGTAATGGATGACATGGTGCGTTTCTGATTTGACTAGTGTACAGAGTTGTTCGCCGTTCGCTGACACGATATCTGTGTCAGTCGAGGAACGAAGCGGGTCCTTCATTTGGCAGGGCGCTCCTCGAAAATACCCATGAACATCAGTTGTCCGATGATGAAATGGCTTACCTTGCTGGGAGCCTATTCGGTGCTGGTTCAGACACGGTATGCTCGGTGCCGTTCGTCCTACCCACATCAAACCATTGATTAATCTCTACGCTGTTGCAGACCGCGTCTGGCATAATGATTTTGATATTGGCAGCAGCTTGTCACCCAGAAGCGCAAGCCCGCGTTCAGCAAGAGATGGACACTATCGTTGGGGAGGACAGAGGTGAACACATGCGCTCCACCCTCTTCGCCCATGCCCCCGATCATCTAACTCTGACTTTAGTGCCAACGTTCGAAGACTGGAATCAACTTCCACAGCTTCATGCTTTCATCTCTGAGGCACTTCGTTGGAGACCGATCGTGCCTCTCGGTAAACACACTTTCGCCTGCCTTCGGGCTGTTCGGATGGACTGACTATCCTCAGGTTTTGCCCACCGTGCAACTAAAGACGTCATCTGGGTGTGTTCGCTTTTGAGTTTCAAGTTTTTCGTCAGACTCTTGACGACCATGTCACATAGAGGGGCCAATGCATCCCTGCTGGTGCGACGGTGTTCGGGTGTCACTGGTAGGCTACTTCACACGATAACACACTCCGTTCTCCAATGATTCATAACCCCACAAACGCAGGGCAATCTCCAGAGACCCAATTGCTTTCCCTAATCCCGAAACGTTCGACCCTCAGCGGTGGCTAGATCCTACTGCCAAGCTTCGCACCAACATGCGCTTCTTCACGTTTGGTTTCGGCCGGAGGTACGTCTTTCGACCCAAGCCCTACGAGATATCATAATAACCTCCCCATCATACACGCTTGAATTGAACAGAGCTTGCCCTGGGATGCACGTCGCTAATCGTTCGCTCTACATCAACTTTGCATTGCTCATGTGGTCTTTCCGGATCATGGAGCGTCCTGATGCACCAATCGACGTGAACGCGTTTACGGATGCAGTCACTTCGCGCCCAGCTCCCTTTGAGGCTGAGTTCGTACCGAGGATGGAGGAGCACAAGTTGAGGGAGATGATGGAGGGTATCTGAGCGTGGTCGGTACTATTTCTCGCGTCAGGAAAATGTAACGACGTGTAGCTTACAACTATGGTGAGGAACCTCCTCGGAGACGAGGCAAGATAAGTATGAAGTATCCGGTGATAATGCTGAACAAAACCTAAGTTTCTGTCTCCTGCAGAATTTGTCAGCGTCGTGCAATCGAGAAGTTCTCAGAGGTCGATCACTCACATAACATCGAATCCATCAGGGGTCCAGGTGTCGAGCACAGCTGGAATGTTGTATAGCTTCAGATTGTCGCATGGTAGCATGGACTGGATGGTGGGAGGCGTGTAAATGTGAAGGTGAGCCGTCTTGCTGCCACTCCTGGTCCCAGGCGGACAGTCTTGCAGAAGTCCGCAGTTGCAGAGATACTGTCAGTCCAGCGGTCACGTTCCTTGAAATCCACTGAAGTATTCGTGGGTGATGCGAAGATCTTGAGGAAAGCGGTGGATCCTCGGGGAATCGAGCCCAGCCGCACGAAGGTTTCCACGTCGCTATGGATCTGGTGGCTTGCCGCAGGAACCTTGGGGGGTCGTTCAACTTGTATCTCGCGCGCACTCTTCTTCGTGCAGGAGTATATTCTGGTCGACTTCTCTAGGCGCGAAGAACATGACCGCGTGGCCATGTCAGTGTCAGCGTTCTGTCAGCTGAGGGGCGTTGACCCAGGACCGCGAATCTAGACAAGTTCAAGTTGAACTCTCGTCACGGTGTGAACGAGTGAATTTCGTCCGCGTACAATATTCCTAATTCCATCACCTAGGGTATGATACAGGGATGTCTCGAATGAAAATATCGGGTATGTATCGTTAACATCGCATCGCATATTCATCATCATCACAGTGGGAAACAGCCTGAGTGCGACTCGCTACGATCAGGATCCAGCCTGAGCCTTGCAGTGCAGAAAGCCCTACTCCTGCCAGTGGAATTGACCTGCCGAACAACTTGTCAGGTCTCTTCTTTGGTGTGCATGCTAACCATGCGCTCACCATTCAGTCCACTAACGGTCACCGCGTCCGGCACAGAGGCCGGGTCCATGATCACCAGGTACAAGCTCTGCTGGTCGTCCTCCCCGAGCGGTATGCCTCTGTCCACCCTAAAGCAGCTCCACACATACACGAAGCGTGACACAACCACACACGCCAAGGACATGCCCATAACCCTGTCGTACCAGAGAATCAGAACGACGCACGCGAGGAAAATCATGACATGCGGATATGCGCAGTCGGCCCAGTGTGCGAAGCGCCGAAGGCCTTTAGGAGATGGGAGGTATCCCGTGCGAAAGGCAACGAGTTCCACAAGGTTCGGGAATAAGAGTAGCGCTCCTCCAACTGCTGCGCACCACGGTATAAAGAGCAAGATACGTGGCACGTGGGATAAGAGATCGCTGAATTTGAACGTGTCGTGCTGGATGTCTAGAATCGCGTCCTTCTCCACTACCGGTGTCGGGGTAGAAGACAGAACGACGCCTGGGGGCAGATCTGAAAAGTCCGTCAGTCGAAACCCGCTGCTTCGCTGCCTCCTGAATGCGCTTTTGACAAAGGAAGACGACGTTTCAGAGATAGTCCCGAATTTGCGCGTAATCATCTGTGCTGGCTGGTCGTGCTGGTCGCATTGGTGGTGAGTTACGCCTAACAAACTCGCTAGCGAAAGATGGCTTACGCTTAGTGTGCTCACATCCTGCATCGAAAAGCGCCGATTCGGGAGGCTATAGAAACTCTGCAGACACATTTCACGAGTCCACGTACATCAGCCAGCCCAACCAGGCGCATTCAGTCCACTCACCTCGTCAGGGTGAATCTTTATCGACATGCTTTTCCCAAATCGTTCTCTCAACGGACTGGAGATCAGAATCGGAGACATATCCTCCGGTCTCTGCTGGCACGATGAGCGTCATTCGCGGAGCGGATAGGAGAACAGTTGCCTTTTTCTTGAACAGGACAAGTAATTGTGCTGCCTTCTTGACCCTCCTCATCGTTAAGGACAAGGGCGACTTCGTTCCGATCGTGATTCCCCCTCCCCGGTTAGACCTTGAAGTCATAGGTTTGTCTTCGAGGACGTTTGGAAGCATGTGTCCCAGATAAAATGTCTGGTCTTCATCCTCGGGCGTTGTCGTGCCGGACGACGACGAGGAAGCATATGTTGCTTCATCGGAGTCTGTGTCTGTCGTCAACGTACTTCCAGAAGAGTTGTTCCGCTCCAGAAATGTGTCAGCACGAGAACATGTGAACTGTGTTTGCGACCTACAAGAACGAGCAGTGGGGAAGGAGGATTGACTGTCAACGTTGACATGTCTCGCAGCCGATCGGGGTACAGTAGGAAAGTGGTCAGATGGGAAGGCGTACCTCTCCGGGTGCGCCTTTTGTGAAGGTGCACTGGTCTGGATCAAAATGATGCATAGGGCTGTCAGGCTAAGTCAGTCATAGATCATGCAGGACACTGATCAAGTTGAAGTCCCAGTGGACTCGATCAAAATTAGGCTACAATGCGTGAATGGGTCATAGGATACAGTGTGCGAATCATCTACCACTTTACAACATCATATCGATAGCCAACGCCGATAGAGGGCTTCTGCTAGGGGAATGGCCCCAGTGGTAACATAAATCAAAGAGAGATTATAAGCTGCTTCTCGAGCCACGGACACGCCCTGCGGTGCGCATGAGTTTTCAGAATCCAATCCAGGCCAATATATCGTCCAACTCACGTCATCATGCCGATCCTGAACAAGCTGCAAGGCGCTTTCGTAGTGTGTGACAGCAAGGGAATGTAGCCCTAGTGTGTAGCAGCATGTTTAAGAATAGTCACAAATATAGGATTGTGCACCTACCTAACTGCTGGAACGCTCTACCGAAATTGAATTCGATTTCGGGAAGTACGTGCTCGCCAGCCCGTCTCCGGATAGCGCGATATTGTGATAGAAATCCCATTCCCTGGGACAACATTCGTCTCAGCATTACGGGTCCCAGGGAATAATCACTTACTTGGGCAATCAGGTGATTACGATTGTCTGACTGACGTTGCATAGCCCTACCTAAAGAAGAGATACCCAAGCACAGGCAGATCATAGGGTCCTCTGGGCAATAATCATACGCATGCAATAAGTAAACTGACACCGAATCATTATTTCATTTAGTTAGTGAGGGCCTCGCTGTCTGATTAAGCCGACTTACATATAGCGCTTTGATAGCTCTTGGCAGCAAGGCACAACTGCCCATACAGTGTGACTGGCATCGGGTTATTCTTCGTCGGTAACCGCAACGGCTTCTTGTCACTTGTTGGGTCAGCCACATCACCGCCTTCTTCAGCATCATCTTCTAGGGCATCAGCTCCTTTGGTTGCGTCATCGTCATCGGAGGATTTGACAGTAGTAAGGTGGTATCGCTGGCTCGAACTGTTCCATTTAAGAAGTTCCGGCGTTTTCACCGCTCCGTCACTGAGGCGCAACTCCCTGAGCATGTGTTTTTGCAATGTGGAACTAATGAACGAATCGGTAGATCGCAATCCGCTTGCCAGTGAGGACAAAAGGATACGCATGGGGTCGTTATTGAATTGATAGGCGTTAATCAGCTTGCGACATTGTTCAACGGCCACGGTATACTTTTCGACCGCTATGGCACATGCTACGAGCGGATACATGGATCACAATCCGAGGACGGAACTTCTGGAGTACGCACTGATGATAGCGAGCCGGATAGTAACTTGCTTTTCTTTGCTGCGATAGGCATTCGACAACAAGATGTGGCGGAGGACTTCATCCCCGAGTTCATAGTCTCCTCGCTTCGTTAGAATGAAGGCATACTGTACATAGAGATCCATCGTAATCACACTCAGTATATCGAAGGATGAGCTGACCTGCATGGATACCCGTAACCAGTTGTCAAAAGAGACGCCCCGAAATGAGTGAACCCTCTCTTGTTGGTTGACATCATCCTTCGACTTCCGCAAGTGTTTATCTCGTTCTGCATCGATCAGCCAAAAAGGTAGACACGCAGAAGCAAACGGGACGCCCACCGATGAGCTCCAATCTCGACGCCATCCTTTCCTCATCTGTTTCGTTCTGACGCTGATGTCGCCGCCGAGGAAACATGCCTCGGAAATCATGGTGCTAGACGCAGTCAGTCATCGTGGGATTCAGGAACTTGGTAAACATACCCTAGTCGTCAAAAATAAGTTCCGCGTCTCCCGGAACATCTCCACAAGTTTCTCAGCCTCCAGCATCCATTCCCTCTCGATTTGATCGCTACAGCTTTTACTCAGGATGTTTGGCCACAACCCTTCGATTCGTTTATACCCTGATACAACCTCCTTCTCACGCTGTTCCTCGAGACCCTTAAGTTCAGCCAGAGTAACTCGACCCTGTTTTGTGGCAAATTTTCCTTTTGGACGACCGTGGGCTTTCTCCTCGAACAGGGAAGCACCTTGCTGGGAAGATGTACCGGATTCTGGTGAAACCACCTCCGCTTGGGCTGGACGGCGCTTCCTGGCGTCAATAACTACGGGGGTACTCAGGCTACGTGGGGGTGGATGCCTGCACATGCGTACCTTGATACACAAGTTCGAGAGCTTTTCGGGGCTCGTCCATGATTTCATACAGCTCTGCGAGCTTCATCTTGGCATCAGTGTTTGAAGCATCTGCATCAACGACTTTCTTTCGATCAGTGCCTGGAAACGGCTCGTATTTAGGGACGAGGACCTACCCTGTTTATAAACCTCGGATGCCTCACGTAGATCGCCTTGCATTTTTCGACATGTGGCGACCTGCAACAGGACATACAAGCTGCTTGTCTACAAGGACGTCAGGGAATTTGACGTGGGTACCTCGATTGATTAAGACGAACCGCAGGGTCAGCGCCAAGAGTCTCGTAGATGGGCCCTGCGTCCGCATACATCTCCAACTCGTAATAAGCGTCTGCAATTTCTCCAAACAGGGCAGCGTAATCTAACACGTCCTGCGCCAGAACGATATTAACGTGCATCTGAATTACCGATAAGTTTTGCGTTGGCACCGTTCCTGCTAGAGTGCGTACTTTTGCTTCCTCAGCATCGCCCATCTTGATTCGGGCGACAGCAAGCCGATGACGAGCGTTAATATCTAGCGGATAGTACCCAGGCTGTACGTCGCCTGCTCGTTGGACGGCATCGCTTCCTTCCTCATGTAGTAAATCGTACTCTCGGTCGTCATCACAGACATCCCAGAATTTCTGAGCCGCGCGACCCTGAAGCCATCGGCACCCATTACGAATTGTATCTATTGCTCGTTGGTATTCGTTCATTGTGTTGTAGAGATCCGCAAGGACAAGCAATTCAAGGAACCCAAACCCAGGGGGAGGAGGGGCACCAGGCACGGAAGGATCGAGGGGGTGACCGAGCGGATACAGGGCCTGATTTTGGTGAAGAGCACCCTGATAAAGGAACGCGCAGAGCGCGAAGTCAGAGAGCTCAATAAGGATTGGTCGAAGCTCGGTGATGACGGTGATATCATGTGGGAAGCGCTTGAGGATTGCCAGAAGAGAATGCCGGGCCTGATAGGTAAACCGTATGCATGGTAACGATGGGAAGATATGCAGAAATGCGTACTGTCCGGAGGTCGTTCATCTCCTTAGCAAGACTTGCCCGATCCCAAAGGGCGTCCACGTTGGTTGGGTCAAGACTGTAGAGTTTAGTGTAGCAATACATTGCTTGTTGGTTGAATCCTAGAACCCTGAGAAAGGTTTAAAGACACAAACATTCGTTTGGATTCGGACTTTACCTGGATTGTCTCGCTAGGCGCTCCCATTCCTCTGCGTCGTGTCTGAGGTGAGCCGCCATGATGCGCAGTTGTAGTGCTTTTTGCGGTTCATTCTGGTCCTCATAGCATTGTGCGAGAACTGTCCACGCGGGTATGGCGCGGGGTTCGATGCGAATGACTTCTTGCATCACTCGGATGGCCTCCCCAAGGTCGTTGTCAACGTATGCCTGGTTGCCCTCTCCGATGAGTGCCTGAACCTGATGTGAGAGAACAGGTCCGACTCGGCGTTCGCGCTGCATGACAACCCCCCATGTCAATCCATAAGTCAATACATGGGGACCCACCGCCCTGACCTTTTTTTTCTTTCTCTTCCCAATACCGGACGCCTCACGTAAATCATCTCGGAACACAGCGTCCTGGTCTTCGATGCGAAAATCCCACTCACGCTGCAACATGCCTGCGCCTGAAACAGCGTCCGCTGTCCGAATATTCTGAACCAGTCGTCTACAGGACGCGATGTAGTGTGAGTCATCGTGCCATGGGCACGCCATCGGAAAGACAAGCATACTCAAAATCTCCCTCGATTTCTGCCTCTCCAGATGAGGCAAACACTTGATCGTCAAGCCCTGATTCTTCGCCTTGAGACGACACCCCTTCGGACGCTGTGCTGTCATTTGTGTCAGTGTCGTTCACAAACTCTGAGCCTGAGCCAAATGCGTCTTCTTCGACATCTAGGAACTGTTGTTGTCGCCAGAGAACAAGATTCAGCATGAAATTCGCTCACAAGTGTCGTAGTCGTCTTGCATCTTTATGGAGCAAAGCAAATGAGGCGACGAGCAAGGGACAGGTAGACCCTGCACGGTGTTCGGACTCGATGAGCAGAACTTAAACTTGTTGTTGACATGTAATTGCCACTATCTATCTTATCAGATATTTGTACCTCACATTATGTGAACGACACGGTCTTCCAATCACTGACTTACTAGTAATACCACGACTAGTACGATTCGGGAGGATTGAGCTCCCAGGAGAGGTACTTGGCATGTCGTTACTCTTGTAATAAACTTACGCGTTTGCATCTGACATCGACATCACAACGTGTGGGTACTAAACGACCACAACAAGCTGTTACTGAAATGATGGCCACTCGAAAAAAAGATATCAATCCCCGTCCAGCTAATAGTCAAATCCCCTCACACTAAATTTGTTCCCTACTCGTCTTGGACATGAGTGCTGAGATATGGGCGCGAGAAGTGAAAAGTAGGTTTTAGATCACCTCTAGTACTATTCCCCCTCGTCAATACAACTGATGCACTCGTTATCGTGGAACTCATCAAGTTTCAGGATCGGTCGTGCACGGCCTGGCCATCATCGTCACTTTGTTTCGACTGCTGTATCGATGGTACATGTTGATATTTTGGTGGGAGGACGCATGGGCTGCCCTGGCGCTCGTCTTTGACATCGGATGTCTCGTCAGCGTATGGATGGAGGTACCCGCCCAGAATAGTGAGTTTCACAGAGTATATGCATTCGTAGTACTGGAGTATGCCTAGGACTTTCGTTGCCCCGGATAGATATCATGGCAAATTGGATCCTTTCCGTGACAATCACTTGCATCATCTGGTGAGTCACTAGCACCAGGTGAACGCACAAATATTTCATTGTCCAGCTTAGGTGTGCTCGCATGAGCATTCTGTGTTCTATCGTTCGCATAGCAAATCCATCCCCGAACTTGCGACGCATCGCATATTGCATCGCCGCTGTGTTCTTAACGACGGGGTTTGCACTTGTGGCCCAGAAAATCGTCGTGTGCTCTCTGAATTCATGCAAATTCACGATGCATATCGCAATTACGCAACTCGTCAGTGAGTGATCCGACTTCCCTGGTATACGTATCAACACTAATCCTCTGCCTCTGTAGCGGACGTTTTCTCCGATGCCATGCTTGTCGCCGCATCAGTACGGTTTCTTCGAGATGTGAAACTGTCTCGGAAGCGACGCGTTCTCATTCTCTCGACATTCTCTGCCTCCGTACTAATCACTGCAGTGACCATCCTTCATTCGGTCCTCCTCCTCCTCCAGGAACCCACTACTGGGACCATCGTCATTGGCCATGTCAAGGTAAAGCCCCTTGCTTTTACTGTGTCAGAGCAGTCCCCTCAAATATCATTTGATGTCGGCACTCAGGCTGGTCTCTCTTTGCTCGTCTGCAATGCCCTTGTACTTGTGACTTTCGTTTATCGTGTATGTCGCCACGCGGACGTTGACGTTGACCAGTCGGTGAACGGGCGACGCCCTGCCGCGGGGCTCAGCGTGCAATTCACTAGCGTCGTTGAAATCCCGACCAAGCTCAGCTTACCATGACCTACCACACTAACCTCATCACGCGCCGAGAAATCTATCATTTCAGAGGGGAAGATTCGCAGTGTGAGATTTGGGTGTCCAAGGATACCCAACCAGCTCCTGTGCCATACAAGTCTGTATGATTATCTACATATGCGTATAGTTTGACACTGGTAAATTTTTACCTGTCATGTCACTGTACATAGTACAGTACGTAAGTTCTACAACACTGCGTCTTCGAACAGGCGGGACATGATGTCGTCGAGCCTAGCGTGTGTAGCTGTGGAGCCTGTACAAGTCCCACCTGTCAACGTGACTAACGTTTTGTTCAATTTATCTTATCATATAATGCAAGGGCCATCTACATCATCCATGTAGTCCCAATGTATGGATCCTGGGCCTGAGGCCCCCACCAGTACTTGGAGTCAGGGAAGTGGCCCATCCCTCTCTCCAAGCCAGTCATTAGCCACTGATTGCATGTGCTGCAGCATCGCCCCTGATACCTGTCGTAGAAAGTTTACATCAATGATACACAAACATAACAGGCGGAGCCAGTGGGAAGCTATGATAAAAGTGCCGTGAGGTTCATGTGCAACTGGGTCCCTTAGTCTCGTTACACCTCCACCGGCTCCATTTTCACCCACATACCACCCTAGGAGCATTCGGAGCGTCAATGTGAGTTGGGGCCCTGTTCGCGAAGGGTTCGGTACGCTACCTTGGCATATAGGGTGAGATGGCATCTGGGATGAAATTGTTCGATTGCCTGCCGTCCTTCTCCGTTCTTCCACGCAACCGGAGGACGATTCGAGGGATCTTGTGACTCCGGTGACAAAGATATAGACGAAAAGCTTTGCAGAAGTCGGATCAGCATAAATGACATCTCGCTATACGCGAACTGCGCCATCCGTCAAAGTTCCATCATGATGTGATGTAACAAAACTGGAAAAAACACACCTGCTGCCCTAGACAGATACGCGGGCCTGCATTGAATGGTAGGAATATGAATGGGTTGGGTACGAGATACTTGTGCAAACGTTCGTCGATGAAACGGTCAGGATCAAATTCCGATGCATCAGGACCCCAGAGGTCTGTTCTTCGATGCATCAATAGGACTGAGTACGTCAACCTGAAGGAGCACATTGAAGACTGGAGCATGAGGACACCACTGTTTTGAAATCTTACGCTGTTGCGCCAGGTACAAAGAACGGTTTCTCGCCTGGATTCGGTGATTCCCAGGTGGTGTCCTTGACACTTTCGCTAGAGCGGGTTATATTCCTGTCCAAGCTATGACATGCATGGCGACAAGAGGGGAACTCACCGAACATTGAACGGCCTGGTGTCACAAAATATTATCAGGTGAGAAAAAAGAAACCTATGCAGACGTACACTGCAGGGAAGAGTCTCAGTGTTTCTGGCATTCATGATTCAGCATCTTTAACAATGCAATGAATTGGCGGTTTGTAGACGCACCATTGAGCACCGCCCGAAGGTACTTCATTTCGCGGATGTCATTGTATGTTGGTCGACGGGTCAAACCAACCTTTTCCAAGATCTCTTCTCTCAGCCGACATAGGACGTCCGGATGCAGAGCCATCAGATAAATAGCGGAAGTCAATGTTGAGGCAGTCTGCGTTGTAAGAATTCTAAGATACCAAAAAAAAAAAAACAAGAAGTACTCACCGTGTCTCGACCAGCGAGGAGAATATTCAGTATTTCGTCTTTCAAAACCTTAATGTCTAAGGGTCACGGCGATCAGAACTCACGAGAGGGTGACAAGTGTTTGCATACCCATCGTTTGTTGAATGAGGTGATCCAAAAGAGTTCCATCCTCGGATTCCTCGGCCGTTTCCTGGAATCCCTGCAGGACTTTATGCTTCTCTATGGCATCCTTCAAGATCGGGATCAGAAACGCGTCCACAACCTCCATTGGCTTCCGCGTGCGGTCTTCTAAAAGCTCAAAAAGAGGCCACGTCTGGCCAATCACACTACGCCGGACCATCCGTTGCTGTGCTACAGTAAATGCAGCTGCAAAATCTTGGGCTGTGTTGGACTCCGTGGACAAGGGCTCCTGATTCGGAACATTGTAAGGGTAAGGAATTCCGGCTGCCAGCGTGTTTAGGCAATGCCCCAAGAGGAATTCGGTAGCAGCATCGAGAGTGAAGCGAGAAGTCACGTCCTCAAAAAAGCCACGTGATTAGTGCACCAAAAAGGCTGGCAGTAAGCTACCCACTTGAAAGTCGATCGCGAGGCCGACACGGAACCGTTGCTTCATCAATCCTACTACCGTTTCTGCGTGACGATCAAAGATGTCAAAATGACTGATCTTATCAATGCTGAAGAATGGGCGGGTCATCGTGCGATGAAGCCTGCAAAAATGTCAATAGTGCCCTTGAAAGGAGGTCCTATCATGCTTACTTCCAGGTTTCTCCTAACGCGATTCATTAGAACCCAAGTACCAGTTGCGCCACAAGCAGATAAAACTTACCATCGGAGTTAAAGACACCATCTCCTAGCACATTATCTGCTGCTGCTTTGAGTTTATTGCCTGTAAAGTGGTTATGCCCTGGGTGCCCCAAGCCGAAATTTCAGCAGCACAAACCTTTGACATAGTTGGTGAAATCAGTTGCAAGGATGGTCTGTCAATGCTCCGCTGAGACACCGAACGAATTATCCTGGCAGATTGACCTGCTGACCTTGATGTGCTGAGGCTCAGTCGTGATGATCGTGTCCTCCCATAACATTCTCATATTGAAGACGGGTCCGTGAAGCTTGTTATGGTCCAGGAATACCTGGCCTGTGAACCCTTCGTCAGTAGCTCCACCGTGCATCCAGGCTTACAAATACCAATATAGGCAGTCTCTGTCCTGCAAATCAGGTCCCACAGGACGTCAGCATTTCCGGGCCAATGTCCTCGAGTCTGAGGGAACATTCGTGCTCCTAGCGCAGCAGCTCTTCGCCTTTTAGAATCCTCCTGAGACAAGATATACAGGGAAAAAGATAGTGGAAATCCAACTGCAAGGATTGTACACAACCATGCAGCCGACAATGATATCCCGGCAAAAGCGAGGATCCGTGTCAGAAGAAGGAAGACGCCAATCGCTGGAAGGACAGTCGACGTTGCCCACCGGCCTAAGTAGGTCACGCCTGGCGTTAGCTCCATCGATACTTTTGCCTACCAGTGCCTCTAGTGCTCTGATTTTGAGTCACTCAGTGGGCTGGCGAATACGGCCCAGGTGGATTTGTCTTCGTGGGTATCTTGGATGGTTGGCGAGAGCGATTCGATGCACAGCTGCACGGCCGACGGCGGGTGCTCTCGACCTTCGGTAACTAGGTGTCAATTCCCCGGCACTTGAAATGAAACTATATCGTATGATGCATATTTAAGCGGACTTCCGCAGACTTCCGCCCATAACATATAGCTGATGCTGGCAGTCGGCCCAAAGGAGGGCAAGAATCTGGAAAGTTCGCAAGTCCGACGTATTCGTCCGTCCGGTGCCCTCTCCGAGGACCAAGAGCCCGACCCTAAAGGAAAGTGGCGTCACGGACTCGCCAGCTGCCAGGAGTCGTAACTTGTCATGATGGAAGCTCAAGCGCTGATGGGTGTTAACTTATGGGTAATTGCCGGAATTCTGGATGCCTACAGATCAGATCCAGAGTACAGCGCTCACTGGCGCTTGATGAGCTCTGCTAAATCCCAGTGATCGGTCTTTCAGCCGATTCGACGTACTAGTCCACGGTACCGCAAGATTTTCCAAAATCTCTCCTCGGTTTTCCCGCTCTTGCCGAGACGTCTTGCCGCGTCTGAACAGTGCTGTGCAGTCAAATAACAACTTGAAGTTAATAGTGCTAGCCCAGCGGTGGACTACGGCCGCCGGTAGATCTGGACGAGCTATATGGCTGGTGCTTCCACAACAACAACGAAGACCGGTACACCGGTCATGGAGTCGACCCTGAGGCCTGAGCCTACGTGGGTGATGATCATGAGTATCGATGAGATTCAAACATATGCGTTGTCATCATGGCGCCCTCCATCACCACTGCAACGTTGCAACTGTCACCGTGCTCACACAAACTTCCCCAGGGTGCGCAGCGTGTACCTCGCCGCTGGCTAGTTCTACCGATCCTCACCTGGTAAGTATACCTGTGGGTCGAACCAAGATCCAGGTCTGCCAACAAGGCGACGATACCCCAAGTAACTACTGACTAGTGGGAGACGTTATACATTAATATGGTAAATAGCCAAGTACAGTAAGTACTTCTCTTTAGAAGTTGTCCGGAGCACTGTCATTTCATCACCTACCCCTTACTATCTTTCGCTTCCCCGATCCCCCTCCGAATCCCCCGGGCGATCAAGGCAAGTTCCGCATGGGAGTATCGCCGTACTGCGTTGCGCGGCGGTCCCATCGACCATGCATGGGATCATAGAACGCCTTGTTCGCAATCGCGAAGAGAAGCGAGGTTACAAACAATGCGAAGACAATGAGCCAGCTCAACCATGCAAACGCAAGCATAGCCGTAAGGACCCGGCACTCCGAGAAGCCCCAACACGAGGAGAGATTTCCCCAGTGAGTGTTGATATCTGGTGGATTTCCAGTGTGCTATGGATTGGGAGAGCGTGAGCGCGATGGTTTGAACGAAATATGAGGTCACTCACGGTGGCGATACCAGCGCCAACTACCCAGAGGAAGAAGAAAATAAAGAGCCCGATAAGCTCCGCGGCGAACGAGTTGATGTAACGATGCTCAAGCCTGCTATGGATCGTACGGGCGCTGTATATTGACAAGTCAGCCAATGCAAAGGGACATTCCAAGTAAGATCTGTCTCACATGAAAGGTGCCCAAAAGAGCGTGAGGATACTTGTTACCAGAAGTTCGACGACGACGGTGTCTTATAGAGCAAGCTTGAATCAGAGAGGTTGAAGAGCTTCGGGGGAGCGAGAATCCTACCATAGAACTGCACTCCGTAGTTTAGTGGATCGAAACGGGACAGGTGAGTAGTGTAGTGTATCCTCACAGCGCACAGCGCCATCACAACGATTGAGAAAAGGAACTGCAGTCCGAACACATAAACCAAGAGTATTAACCAAGACCCGGGGACCAACGCACCAACAAACAGTACAACAGAAATCGGGCGGTGTGGATCATGGCTGTCGATGTATGTAGAAGTGAGAGTCGGTGCAGAAGAAGTACGACGACCTTGCAAGATAGGTAAGGTTTTTATGCAGTATGGTGGTGTAGGGCACGAGGTAGTTGTGCTTCTGCCTCGCTGATATCCGGGACGGGAATCAGACTACTCGGCTTTTGCACGAGGGCATAACAAAAGAGTCACACGTGTATTTGTCGCGTCGCAGACACAATTGCTTGTGGTGTTGGGTGGGCAGCACCCAGCACGGGACGGCCGGCGTTACAGCGCCACTCTTTGACGTCATGCACTCCCGCAAGGAGCTCAGAGTGGTGTGCTGCACGGCCACGATGAATCCTGAGTACGACAGTTGGAGACAAGTGGAAGCCTTACCAAGATGATTTCATCCAGAGATCATATGCCTCGAGGCGAGCCTCGTGTCCCGCAGATAGATCGGAGGGCAGTGCTTGGAGAGTGCTTTGGAGCACAATCTGCAGTGCCCTGACATCATCGCAAGATTTTTGGTATCCCATGGCATCCCGCATCGAAGCTAATTCCACTAATCACAGGGCGCTGGGTGTCCACTACAGTATGCATATATCCGATCCGAGTTAGGTCAGAGCATGTTGCTTGGTAAATTGAAAACATGCTGAAGGGTTCAAGCTCAAGATCGGAAACAGGTTGATCCCAGAGATAACAAGACCCACACTTTCATAACACCCAATAGGAGCAGAACTGTCGCCTCTTGCCTACGTCGGACGAACACCTCAATCCCCACAGACCTAACGTTCAAATAATTCGGGGCGGCTTCCTTGAGTTCATGAGGAGTTCTAGCGAAGGAAGACTCTCCCTGCAAGGAGCTCCGTGTCACGCGATGCGATTTGGTAATGTCGTGTTTGGGGCAGGACGTGTTGGTCAGTCCGAGCTTCGCTACGATGAACCGCAAGTAGGATCTGTGGTGGTTGACTCCATCGCGTGAGGATGTACAAAACTAACCTCGCTACATAGGAATGAGAGGTACATGGTATATTTTGGATTCGAAATGTGATCCACTTGTGCTCACCTGTCTCGCTCGGCTCTTCGTGCAAAATTACAACCGGACACGGACGGCGTGTTAGTTTGAATTCGAAAAATAATTTGAACTGATCCACAGTACTGCAGTGCTTCTTGTTTGAATGATTTATTCATTGAATTTCTTGGAGGGTTCCGACATATAGACAACTTATGTTGTACTGGCGTTGTACTGGCGGGTAGACCAGCCTGGTGGACCAGTACTAGTGGTGGTCGTGATTTGGTTGTGATGATGGATATAGCCTGAGTTACTGCAACCGGTGTTGCCAAGTTGTTATCCCACGTTGCATCACTGTCGAAAGTTTTGCCCATGAACATCGCATAAACAGCGGACGGCGCTTTGTCGTTCAGTGACACACTCTACTAGCTTTCTGACCTCTCACGCAGAAACTTCTGAGCGCCGCGGTAAGTGATCTTGTCATTTACGAGATTTCGTTCCGGCCTAGACTCTTAGACTAACGTGGACCACCAGTTCAGAACTTGTTGTCAATCATTCAGCTTGCTTTAGCACTCTGTACCACGACCAAGTCCTGTGCTATCTTTATTCTCCACACCGTTGTACACCATCCACCCGCGCACACTGCGCTCAAACCCTTTCAGTCGTTACGTTTGGCAAGCCCCTCCGCACCACCTTCAAGCATGCCTTCTGCCTGGCAGCGACATCCCCGCTATTTCATCCTCGTAGCACTGATCATCTTAGCAACAATATATTTAGCTAATCCCTACCAGCACCCGGTCCAAACAGATTCATTCGCAGCCTACATACGAGACAATGAGCTACCAGCGCGGCTTGAGCGTGCTGAGAGTGTCTACTCGAAAATGATCGCAGACCGCAAAGAAATGATACGGAAGCATGGCCCAACCCCACGCGATATACTCATGTACGTCGATCCCTCGCACCACGAGTTGATTTTACGTGAACCTCACCATCTTGCAGGTTTCCACCAGATAAGGAGCCGTGGCCCGCCTACACCGTCTGTGAGTGCTATCATCTCTACCCAATCTCCAAAACCGATTGTCTGACGCTTCAACCAGGGAGCTTCTTCCCTCCATCATTTCACTGTCCACACGAACTCGAGCGGATTGGGTCACTAGGAGATGGAGGCAAGTGGGCGTGTGGTATGTCTCGACTGGAACATAAACCAGACTGTCTTATATATACATTCGGTGAGCTTGATGGCGTTCCTTTGAGACCCTTGCCAAACCAGGAATATTGGGAACAGGCATGAATTACCAGACATCGTTCGAGGCCGAGCTGCTTGAACGTACTCGGCACTGCGAAGTGTGGGGCTACGATTTCCGCTCGAAGGCGTTTGGCTCCAACATTAAAAGCAACTACCGCGCCCACTTCTTTCCATGGGGCCTTGCGAACGTCGATGGTTATGGGGCGGATGCCGAGCACAAGCTGTATACCCTGCAGACGCTGCTCGAACTTAACAGTGCGTCTTCCTCGCAACCCATAAACGTGGCGGAAACATGTATTTTCTTTGGTGATAGAACATACACACATCGACGTTCTCAAAATCGACATCGAAGGATGGGAGTTTGAAGTGCTCACGCAAATACTGCAACCTTACATCGCGTCTGGGGACCCACTCCCTTTTGGTCAACTACTAATAGAGATTCACGCATGGGACAAGAAATTCGAGGATTTCTTGCCGTGGTGGGAGATGCTAGAAGCCGCAGGGCTTAGACCGTTCATGACGGAGGTAGGTGTCGCAGAATTTCGATACGCTGTTATACCACTAACCGTTCCACAGGTGAATCTTGTTTACCAGAATTACAACAAGGGAAAGGATACAGATCTCGCGGAGGTGAGAGCAAACGAGAAAGCATTCTTCATAGGTCGGGACTCTGACCGTTCTTGCAGTACTCATTCGTCAACATCAAAGGCGACAACATCTTCATCGCTGACCCGCCATCGCCCGACGCCGTGCTGATATAGTCTGCAGTCCTGCAGTTACATGTGTCTATGTTTTCTGTTGTCCACAAATGGCAGAAAATCTCTGGTGTATGGGTCGGTGGTGGAATGTTGCTACAATGCTATGGATCTGGATATGGTAGATACATTGGATTTAACCTGCCTAGTGGAGTTTGCACCTCCAACAGAACATCTAATTATTGTAACTTTTCAGATACGACAGTTAAACCGTTTTGCCTGTTTGACCGCGTGATGGCATTGCTAATAATTCTAGTGGGCAGTCATTAAGAAATTGTTGCCAAAGGACTTGGGAACAATGACACGCTCCTCAGCTTCCCATTAACCGCCGTCCATCCCCATCGCGCACGCGTCTACGCACCACTCATACGACCAACGACCCTTCTCGCACACAAGGCTCAAGATGGAGACTGTGGAGGACACTTCCGCACCTTCTCAGACGCTCAAACAACCCACCTGGCCGTGCGAAAGTGACGATGGTCTATCCAGGCTTTGCGACACAGATGGCCAGAGTGCTCTTCGGTTACCGTTCGAGGCTAACTGTTATCTTTGACAACGTAATTTTCGTAGCTTCAAGAGATAACGAGAACGACCGAAACCACGCCAACAGTGCCAGGACATCATCCAGACTTTTCGATCGAGCACAGACGAGCTGAACGAGAATAAGAAAGCCGACTCCTGTACCTCCAGTCGATTCAGAGCGTCCAAGTTCTTGCTGCGGACTCTTCTCTCGCCGACCTCGCTCTGGTACGGCATCTGCTCTGCCAGCCGTGTAGCTCCCGGAACGCGCTGCCAGCACCTCAATGCAGCTTTGTACTAGCCAAATGATTTCAACCTCTGGTCACCCAGGCCCTCCGCGCGCACTGATGTATTGTCCCTCAGTTCTAGCACGTCAACGGAAGTGTCACCCAACAAGTCCCTCGCTTTTCATTCCTTTCCTCCACGACGAACCTTGTTACTAGGCCCTCATGATACATATGCGTGGCATACGACGGGAAGAGCACTCTAGATAACACATTCGCAAGATCATCGGCACCACAATTAGTCACACTCCTCTCTTTTCCCCGCGAAGTGGGCCATTGCACGATGGCAACTCTCTTTCAACAACGACCGGATCTATCTTCGAGCGAGACGAGTGCTTTCTTCTGCAAGTACATGTACAACGACTCCCTGTGCCTCAAGGTGGGGAAACTGGACATCATAGTGGGGTTAGCGAACGATAACAACGCCGGTGCGCTCTTCAGCGAGCTGAAGGTGTAAGTATCGTTCTCGTTACATCTCGCACGATGTTAACTTGTAGCTTGTAACAGGTAACCTCAGACGTCAATATCGACTCGTGCAGAAGAGTATTGAAGCAATCGAGCAGACTGCATCCAACATCGAGAGTTCAGCCCGAACGATGTCGATGTACTGTTGAATCTCGTCGCAACCCACGTCAGCTAACATTGTTCAGGGAGCCGTTATAGCAATGAAGGTTTGTCCCGGTATTAAGGCGGCCGCTGCGGAAATTTCTGACCAAAGGACTGTCACAGGAGATATTTATCGACTTATGAAGGCGTCGTCACATAGTATACGCCATTCTCGAGGAATTGCATCAGGTATGCGCAGTCCGCACCGCGTGGCGTCCCAGTTCTTAATAGGTATGGCGTCAGGTGCAGCTGTAAACTTCGACGGTCCTGATGAGACTACTGTTGAGAAAGCCCGACTTGTCCCCGTCCTTCCTGCCGCTGTTAAACCACCACCAGACACACGTTGACGATGCGTGTTCCTTTCACCACCTCATCTTGTCCATGTCTATAGGCTCACCACATCCGTACTCCCGTCGATCGTGTGGAGGCGCGACTTGGTTGTGTCCGCTGATCATACCAGAGCTCAACATACCACTTTAACGAACCCCACTCAATCACGATACACGAATTCCAAGCCGACGACGACCGCTGTGTAACAATGTGATATTTTTCCTTTCCTTTTGTGTATCATTCGACTCATCGCCTGCGGTGTCGTTGGGGGACGGCAACTGTACTGTTTGTTCACATGTACTACATACCACTGACTGGTTGATCGCCCATTAAGTACTTGTCCTTGGTCTGAGACCAGGTTCAAAGTACGTTCTGTTACTTCTGTAGTGTTTGTTTCCGCCTTCATCAGGAACTGTCCCTCATGATAGCAATCCGGTCTTTATCTGCTGCGAAGGTAGATGTGGCATTGCGTGTTCTTCGATGAACAAGGCAACACTAACTGACATGGTAAAGCCCCTCCTGGTCAAGTGAAGTCTCTAGTTCTTGTTGCAACTCTTGACCATTGAAGCGAAAAACTACCTTCTTGGTAGGTACCTTGTGCCATCCCATGGAGCGTTAAAAGTAGGAACACTTGACTCCATGGTGGTTCCCCTTCATTCGGACGTCTTCTTCGGGTCTGTCAACCAATTCTGGGGTTGTAGCATTGTGATTTTCCCGATGGATGCCTCGTATCAGGGCGATGTGGGGATGTATTTCGTTACCTTCACCGGAAGACGAGTAACTTCGATGGTGACGACCCCCAGTATCAGGCAGTCGAAGTCTGAGGACAGGGCACGGTCCCCCCACAAACAATGGTGATGGGCGCCCGCATTGAGCTGTCGGTCGAGGGACTCTTCCCGATATCCTTCTGGAAATGGTGGTATTGCGAAATTGGTCGCCTTCTAGGCGAGCTTGAGGCAGATTTTGATACAGTGATTCTTTCCTGGGACATGGGATTTTAAAGTCCACATATAATTAATGGGAGAAGGTCGATACCAAAGCAGTACACTGTCGCCATCCACGCCAAGTAGAAACCTGTGACGACTCTGGCTATAACTTAGGTACGTTTTTGCAGAACGACTCGGAAGAAACACTATGCTCTCTATATAGCGTCTGTGGGTCGCAAGAGGCGGTGAGAAGTACACCGAGTTCCCTGCAGTGGTGCGACTCGTATCGGGATGAGGCTTTTGAAACATTAGTGGTATGTACTGGTGAACCAAGTTGAAGTGATGCGGATCGGCATACGCCGAACCGAGTGGCCAAATGTGGAATACATGTACTCACAACTTTGCAAGGCCCGCGGTGGTCGTTGCATTTCGTGATAGATGTCGAATCTTGGTCCAACTTCCCTGATGGAATATCTATTCTCTCGACACAGACAAGTTCTGAATCTTCCACCGTACCCAGGATTGATTCGATGCGTAGTACCGGACGAAGATGAGAATCAAACGTGACTGCTAAGGGTCTGTTCCGAAGGTCTCCGCGCATTCCATCTCGATCGTGTTGTCGTATTAACTCTGGGCTGGGCCTCGGAGTATGAGCTGCTGGCATGATTTTCAGCACCGGGGCCTTTGTCTTTGGTGTATCTCCGTGTGTACCGGGAGGAAGTAGCTCTTCGTCGGTGCGTCCATCCTTACTCACTCTGGCATGGTGGGGTTTACCTCCCTTTTTAGTATCCCCATGTGAGTGTCAGCTTCATGGCCCATGGCTTTCGCTGTCAGTGTTAGTGAAGCTGGGCTCCGAGTCTGCTTGGAGTGAGTTATCTTTTGATCCTACCTTTTTTTGATGTTTTCTCTCTTGGCCGCCAGCAATTGATGATGTACAAATGAAGAAGAATACGTAGTTCGACAGACGTGTTGGCGGACAACTTTCTGGAGATAAGTGATTGATCAAGGAAATTCCCAGCGTCTTGCACGGAAGTTCATCGCAACTTGAAGTGAGAGTGCACATGTCGATTCCGAGATCTTGCACGACATGCCTTGCAACTTCGAACCTCACCTGGATAAGCCCCGATTTGCCCCATCTCTTCCGCAATGATCCGCCGAAACAGGGGCACCGTGCTCATGCGGGAGGTATTTCGATGTTTCTTTCTATCTGGCTTGGATGCTCCACTGTTTCACACAATTATGCACTCTCACGTGGTCTAATTACAACTCGTTTGGTATTGAGCTGCGCGCATAGCTCCTGGGCGACCGTTCGATCTATCACTTGCTGATTCATATCACGCCTCAAAGCCTCACGAACTCCCGGTCCTTTCCGATTCGCTTTGGTTCCAAAGCTATATGTAAGTCGTTTATTTTCACTTTACCACTTGGGATCCCCACGTTGACTATGAATTTATTTTTATTCATCAGATTGGCCTTACCGATGCTTCGTCATGACTCTGATATTCCCGTGAACAACGTTTCTTCGCACAAGAACTTGGCCGGTGTTTGTTACTACCCTCATACAATAATGCACTCAACTATCAAGTGCACACGACTGCGAGTCCTGCCCTTCTCATACCGTTAAATTTGACCTAAGGAGACAAGGAGGAGGTCCAAAAATGCGGGCAAGTCCGCCGAAGATCGATGCTGATTCGAGTGCGAAAATTTGTTACAGGGATAGTACGGCGTCGTGTCGATCGGCGGATAACGGATGGAGAACCGTTCTCCTCAACATAGAACACTTCCACAAGGATAATATCCTATGCGTAAGTGGACGTTGCTGCCCCTCTTACTGGCGAGTTCACGGCAATGATCCTGAACCCGGGTCCGTCCTTGTCTCGCTTTGCTGTACATACTTCACATTATGTAAGTTCTATCTCCCAAGCGCGTGCTTCTTGCACCTAAATAACAGATTTGCTCACAGGCTGCAAGAGAGCAGGAACTGTCAAGGTAATTTTCTGAGCGTCAGCGGCAAAACCTTCCTTTTCTGAATGCTCAATGTATCTCGTGTGCTTATCTAACTGCCTCTCATCGTTGAGCTTTTATTGCCAGCTATCATGAGTCTGACTTTTTACGGGCATTAATGGCCTGGCCACTGTCTGACCGTGGGCCCTCGCCTTCGATGGGAATCTAGGGATGCGTCGGGGCCACGTAATGCATCGTGATGCAAGATCGTATGGTTGGTCTCGAAGCATTTGGTGTGACGACACATACCTTCAGCCATGGCCATTGCAGGACAAAGGTTGCTCCGGTCCCGAGGATCTCTGGTTCGTTGCGCCCTTGGTTCCACCTGAAGAAGAAAATAAGCGCTCCGCCCCGTCAAAAATCAGAGCTTCTGCAGGGGGGCGAGGTGACATGTCCAACTCCAAGGCGCGTCACGCTGTTCGAACGAACTTGACTCTCGCTACGAGGACCATCACACGGCTGGCTAGCGGGTAACTAGCGCTTGCGCCAGGTAAAACAATATTGCACGGCCGCACGGATGTGGAGTGGGGAATGCTTCTCCTGTAAGGGCCTGTGCCACGGTTAGCCGGTTGGATCTACATGAACTGGCTGAGCGCCGCGGCGATATGCAGTAATCTGCAGGTGCGTCCTGGCGGACCCCTGTCATTCCTCTTCGAAATGCCCTGAACGTACAGCAGCGCCGGAGGTATAAGCTGTTATATGAGTAGATGCCGCGGAGGTGGAACCGGCACGATGGGCCCGGTACACCTGGGCCCGGCATTTTTGATCAACGCTGGGCGCTGAACAGCGGCATGATATTAGCATAAGCAACCTTTACGGTTGAGACACGTACTGCCCCATCCGGGCCCCTTGACAGTTGATGTATGTGACAGATGTTTTGGATCCAAAAATTGAAATTTAATGCCAAAAATGCCATTTGTACGCCTGCCTGATGGCTTGACGCGTGTCGAACAACGATCTCGATCCGGAAGTTGGCGTACGAGTCCGAGAGGAACTTCGGAAATTAGTAACACGTGGGTTTTTACGCACGGTTGGGACTATTCTCATACAAGTATCAGTTTAGAGCATCCAGTCCCCACGGTGCTACGTTTCCAGGTCGCACCAGTACTGGCCTGAAGGGAGGGGCAAAGGTCTGACGAGCTAGCGACTTCCAATGGGCGGAAACCCAACTGAGGAACAAGGAGGCACCCGTCCCAAGTGCCTGCAAAACGTGATTGATATACATATAGACACAACAGATGATGGCCTAGCGGATATCTACTGTATTAATGCTCGAGAGCATATAGAGCTTTTTTTTTTTCAAAAGGTCCAAAATATGATACGCACTACCCCACTGATCGTGACCAATCGGAGGAAGTTAACTGAAAGGCGTCGCTGTGCCGCTGAGCACATCGTCATAGGACCACGCGGAAACTGTTGAGGACACGTCGGTCTTCGGAGGATAGAGGGCTATAGTTGGTCGGGGCGGGGTGATTAAGGCGAACGGGATGCGATGCATGCAAACTCGAAGGTGGGTTGGGGTGACTGTGAGAGCTAGTAAGGGAGGATATACTTGGGAGAGACACGTCACGATAAGGTCGTTGCGTGGCCGATTGGGCGGACAGCGAAACTGGATGACGTTGCATTGGGGATAGAGGGTTGGATGCAGAAGAAGACGCAGAAGACATAGGCCTGGCCGGTACCTCATGCGACATTACCATGTGCTGTGAGTAATGAGTTGGACTCGACTGGGCCGAAAATTCGGCCCCAATGTAACTTTCCCTCGAGTCTGCGTATGAATACCGATCGTTTCGGATTCCATTGGCTTTGCTTGACACAAAGACGCCTTCTGGAACTCGCAAGCTGCGGAGATAGTCGTAATTTTCGACAACAGGAAGCCGCATGTAGTCATCTCCCTGTATGTTATGTTAGACACCGTAATGTACCCTTTGAGAGACACAAGCTAACCGTGAAGTAGGCCACTACATGCCATTTCCGAGGATGGCTGGACCCTGGAAGGTATACTAGCGCTGAGTAGGTCTGTTTTGTGAGCCCGTTTGGACGGTTTGGGCGGTCCTTTCGTCTGTTAGTCGGAAGGGCTAGAGCAAGCGGATCAGCAGCACGGCGGGCTCTGCAAGGTGCTGATAAGTATGTGTCTGGATTGTATGTCACGGGGACACATACCTGAGTGCTGCTTTGGCATCTTTCTCTTCCTGAGTGGTCTCCATCTTCTCCTCGTAGAACAAATAGTCGCCACGCATCCGGCTTTGCGACCTGCCAGTACGCAAAAGCCAGATCAGGGGTAAGTAACACCAGGGAAGCAAGTACAAACCATCTTCTTCCATCCGTCCAGCGCAAGAGACCACCGTCATTTTCTGCTTCCTCCCAGACAAAAACATTTCCTGATACCAACTGCTCGCGCTCGCTGGCAGTCAGCCTCCGTCTGATCAGGGGGAGCATGTTGAGCCGGACGGCTTCCAGAACGACATGGGCGTCCTTTGCATCCCGCACATCTAGTTAAAGGAAGTGAAATGAGTGTCTGGGTGTCAAGGTAGTGTGAATACATACGAAGGGCGGGGTGAGTCGGAGGTCCGCTATGAATGACGGTTGTGGGCGAGGTAGTTGCCATCTAGAACTTGACGTTGGCAGGTGGAGTATCGAAGCTGTGATCGCAACTCTCCGTTTTATATGTAACACAAGACTTGCGGGGGCGTGCCAGCTCGACATAAACGGCGGCTAACGTAAATAGCATGAATCGAAGTCCTGGTTAGACAAATATCAGATCTACAAATCTGCTGGAAGAGGTTATTTGGCGAGGAGAATCAAGAATTGCAAGCGGGCGATGAGTCTACTGTTGTCAGCTTGTTTCTTGATTTAGAGTATGGCATACGGAGATCACGCACGGCGACACGGGTAAAAGAAACTTGACATGAGATAAACCTTGTTTCGATGACCTGTAGCAGGCACCGGCTATACTGGCGGATGTGTCAAAACACCCTATTTACACGCTAGGCCTGTCGTAAAGTGATGGACAAAAGTGAGCCGATCATGCAATCTTAGAGGACAGTTCAGAGAGCCTTCTCACAGTATACGAGAGTATGCGGCGAAAACTCTCAGGGGAAACACGGCGAAACTTCGGATGGTGTGAATTCCCTGGGCGTCCCAACGGTGGTTTGTGTGTGACAGGTAAGCTTATCTGTGCGGCGCCTCTTGATTTTGACTCAGCCGTCCATGTCCCGAGTCTGCCGTCGCCCCTACCCAGAGTGTTCGCACCCACTGGGGACCAGTTAGCTCTCATGCATATGGGTTGAGTTTTTTTTTTCGCAAGCCTAAGTCGCGACCCTCGGAGGTTTACGGAGACACCCCGGGTGTTACCGCTCGTCCAAAGTAGGACAGCGTCTCCGAGCAAACCGAGAAGTGAACAACGATGATTGGACGAAACGGATCCTATTTTTCCAAAGCGCTGGCGTGTTCAAACGACTGACGTATCTTTGAAAGCGATCGGATTTGGAACCTGGCGGAATTACAGTCAAAGACGGAAGCAAAGTAGAGAGTCTGCGCACTTGGTTCGCTTCTAGGCCTTACGGAAGGTCCGAACAGACCGATTTTCGTCTCCTCGAGCCCCAGTGTTTGACCAAGTGGTCTGGAGTCTGGACAGTGGATGTTATTACCGCAGCCCGCCGAGATTAAGTAACGATGAGATCAACGCCACCGAGTTGGAGATAGCAACGTCGATTGTGCGTCAGAATTGCTGAGATTCGCCGAGCTGAAAGCGAAGGTAGCGCATTGGCTCTCCGTGGCTATAATCCAAGCCTGTCCTTGCCCGTGGAGAAAGTAGGAACTAATGCGATGAAAACCGAAACCAAGTCAGCAACAGGTTCTATCCCCTCAGTGACTTAGATGCCCACTTAGCGGAACCACCTGGTCTTGAAGGAGAAATCCGCTCTGAACGTTTGGCAAAGGACTTTCATAACGTAAGCATCATGTGTCTGACAGACTCGGACGCCGAGTGGCTAATACGTCTCCGAACAGTTCCTCAGGGAACGAACGTTTAAAACTAGACAACGCCATGGTGGAAGAAGCGAGAAATGCTATGCATGGGTATGAATGTCCGCTTGATCATTTTCCTGCAGGGGTTGTCAGGGTTTGTCATGACCATCGTTACTTGATTGATGCCTCGTCAAGATCCGGATAACAGATCAGCCAGATCGACGCGCATCCAAACTACCTACCATACCAAAGAAGGGACTTGAGAACAATGTGGCCTGGGATGCAAACAGTGGGATCATCCTGACCACAAGGTTGTTTGTACAGCCTTGATGAAGAAAGGTGTCACGAGGCTTCGCCACGTGTTTGAGCGTCTTCCAACTGAAACTCACTCGCAGTTAGACTTGATGTAGTAGTGGCTTGTCACTGTAATGGGTTATTTTGAAGGTCGGAACAGCGGACCATCGAAGTGGGCGAAACCATTGAAAAGCAATATCATTTCTATGAAGGAAAGATGATACTTCACCGCCAACGCTGGTTCTTTCTAGAAAGTCATATTGAACATCGTGGCCTCCGCTGGTGTTCCCACCAGACGTCACCATATCGACCTGGGTATAAACGTCTTCATCAAGGTTCCAGCACACAGGGGTACCTGGTACTAGGCAAAAGGCGGAATTTCAACCAACCGGGATGCTCCTTTTGAACCTGCGTTACTCATCCTCATCCCATCAGTCTACAACCCAATGTGTCTTACACATGGTGTTGGAACTCAAATCCATCGCGTTATCGAATAGTTCGCTTCAAATTTGTGAGTGTCGTGATGTTTGTTTCAAGGCCACTAACCGTTAGAGAACTATCCATGACAATAGGTAACGTGAACAAGAGTTGGAAAGGTGTATCTTGGGTGTTCTAACTGTCGTGGTTCGACATATTGGTATAAGCTTGAAGCAGTGTACATCGTCTCTGAGTTTGAAAGCCTCCAGTGTGGCTGCTCAAACGGATCGGCAGACTCTTGTCCCGATCTCCTCCACATCAAACTCGCGAGGGGCTATGTGAACCAACCGTCGTCCCCTGGCCTTGGCGTGACGATATGGAACAATGCGGCTTTCCGCTACTCAGAACACATGCGGCGTAGCTCCCATGTTTTTCGGCCATAGTCAGTAGACAGTCCTTGGTCTCCAACGCACACTCACACCGGCGGACACCCTGTCTACGACATTGGGAAGTACATAGTGTGTTGTTGGTGAGAAGGAAAGGGGAGTTCATATGCCCGACATTACTAACATCTTGTTCCTCAGCAATCTGCGACATGGCGTGGAAGCCATGCATGACGCCTGTTTCCTGTAGGGACCAATCCCACCGTATTCGTTTGTGATTCGTTTCTCAGTCTGTCATGCCGCCGGACGGAAGATACAAAGTCATTGTTCGAGGAGCCTGAAAGCACCTGGTGCGTTCTTGGTCGGATCACCGAACCGTCCACCACGGGAGACTGTCAGGCAACAGACGTACACTTTACAGGCACCTTGCCCATCGAAGAAAACTGAAGTCTTATCTGGCCCTTGCAAGCAGATTTCAGGAGGACTCTTGGCAAGGCCCGGAGACTACCAGATGAAACCTACCGTAAGTCCTCATTGCTCTCCATTCTCAAGGTGTCGGTTCTCGTATATCCCCCCTTTCTCCACGGAACCAACACACGTGAAACAAGACCTCCAGTGACATCTATGCCTATGTATTCCGCAAGGGATGCTTCGGCTCTCCATTCACGTCAGCCACAATATTTTTAGCGCGTCAGGTCAGTAAATTTTAAAGGTTACTCGTTTTGTTTTAGTCCCATCGGTTTTAATTACGCCAGGGGACACATGATACCTGAGAGATTCGCGCGGTCGTTGAACTACTATACGACAGCTGGAGCTGTTGAGTAGTGTGTGAGAAGCGGTATCTCTCAAGCACGCGGAGGTGGTGATCGATCGGTGATCCCAGGGTTGACGTTCCGCACCGTGGGCAAGTCTTTCCATCTGTCAAAGGCACGGAGACGGTACTTATGCTTGCTTATGCTTATGCCCATGTTGCGCTTGAACGTCCTGTGACATACCTGTCATGCTTATTTCGTTCTGATCGAAACCTCCGGAAACCTAAATCCGGACAGCGGAAGTATACATTCGCAGGCAGAAATAGGCAGAAATCTGCAGAGATGAATGGATCCAAGACAATGCTGCCGCAATACGTTCGCGTGACTGAAAATCGAGATTTTGTGGAGAATGATTAGACGGTGTAAGTAGACGTTTGTTAATCAGAGTGGGTGAAAGATGATGGGGCCTTGTTTTAGAATGGACATTCGCTGTCCTGCTCATGCGCCCGGCACCAAGTTATAGCAGGATGACGGCCAATCACAGATGGCGAAACTCGTTCCTTCTGTGTCTGAAACTGACCATACCGGGCATGGAAGAGGCAGTGACTTGCAAAAGGATTCCAAAGGAACATTCTGAGGAATGCACTCACGGATTCATAATGGAATGTTCTACGGATGTCACCCAAAAGTTCACAAAGCCCACAAAGCTCAGGACTAAGGAACAACACAACCACGTCGCAGTAGAGTTCGAGGTCAATGTGGACTATAATCTCCTAAGCAGGACGCCAAGACCTTGGCGTTGATGTTCGCGAAGACCTGTGCGCACTATTGACAAGACGCGATCCAATAATTGGTCACAGATTTGCAAGAAGTTGGGCGCCTCCCAAGTACGGCAGTACCTTCAGAAGTTGGAGAGTCCTTCCAAAAAGATCACGTTTCGGGGGGGCGCCCGTAAGCTCGAGCGTGACTCGATTTGCAGCACCGTCCCAAAGTATGTTGATGGCATTAACATGTTGTCCTGTCTTAAACATTGAAGACGAAACTTCGAATATTGAAAGCGTAGTCCTTAAAACGTTTAATTCTCCATCAAATAAATAATTAACTTAATTGCCTCAGTGTCACGGTCACGCGTTATCTGTGACTTTATTACTTCCCGCTGCTTGGTATCGAGTTAACCAGTTCTCCCTGTTTTTCTGTGCTACTAGATCCAGGCAGAGTGATCAAGAGCAAGATGAACACAGGTACAGAACTTTACGGACCTCAGTGATTGTCTTCAGCGAGCTGGCTGATCCTCCTCTTCATTGTTTAGGACGCACTGGAGACGGAGGGCTTGCTGTCACTCCACAAATGCAAAAGATTCTCAACCAGCCTGGTTTCATCAGCATTAAAATGGGCAGCGAAAAACTACGCAGGATGTTTCAAACGCGTTAGTAATATATTCCTATTGGCGTGTTTCTTATCGTGATCAGCCCTTTGACCCCTGTCTCACTACGCGAGGTGTTTGGGAAAATTTTATGCGAACTGATAGCGCCGTCTTCCTCATTATAGAATTCGGTAAACTGGACCTCAACAGGCTCTCCGCATTTGCGTTTGCTTGTATTTGTGGAGAATATGAAGCGGTGCAGCAGGTCTGCTTTTCTTTGCACGTAAAAGTACTCGGTGTACACGGGCGCCTAACCGTCTTTTATCCGTAGGCGATTTCAAGTGGTACGGCGCCAGATCTAACGGTCACAGAGACGCCGTTCCAATTTGGATTCGTTTCATTTGCCGTTCTTGGGGCCCAACGCCTTCGTGGCGGTCCGCCAGGCACTACCATGAGGCATCACGAAGTCATTCAGTATCTCCTCGCCTCTGGCGCTCCACCTAACATCCCAGACATATCAGGGCACACTGCTCTTCATCACGCTTGCACCCCCCCAATCGGTCACGCGGAGATGACGAAGCTACTTCTGGAAAAGGGTGCCAATGTGAACGCACAGAATCGATACGGAGAAGTTCCCATCTTCTTTCCGTTTCAGGGGGGAGATATCGCTCTCGTGGATCTGCTGATGGAACACGGTGCAGACTTGGACATCAAAGATGGGAATGGCGACTCTCCGCGTAAAATGTGTATGGTTTTTGGTGCCGAGGTTACCGCTGCAGTTCAGAGATGGGAACGAAAACGCAAGGGAGAACAGGCCCCTTGGGAAGAGAAAATATGCGAAAATTGTAAGACGAAGAGTAGCGGATTGAAGCAGTGCGCACGGTGCCACGTTGTTCGGTACTGCTCCACAGAGTGTCAGCGTGAGTGACTTTGAGTTCTTATCCCACACTCTCCATTGATTCCAAGGTATGACAGGTGCACACTGGAAGATGCACAAACCCCAATGCAATCCTTTCACTGCGCTGACGACTATCACTTTGAAACCAAACTACCGCGACTTCCCAGAGACCATCTCCAGGGCGGACTTCACTCGACAGGCTTTCGGACTCTCCAACCCCAACACCCGGCCGTTCAAGGCGGGGGTATCTAAAAACGTGGAGTTTGAGAATAAGAGCATGGTGATCAAGATCCAGGTTCCAGTCGACTTATTCACCAATAGTCCCGTCAGCGCCAGTCTCGGTGGGCTGTTGATCTACAACAAGAAGCGGGATTTCGTTTGTACTGTCGACAGAGGGTCCAACCCAACAGCATATGACGCCGTCGTCCAGACTGTCCGAGCCCGAGGTGTCGGAGGAGCGAAAGCATATTTTGCAGCCGAGTTAAAGAACCGAGACGAGTTGATTGTCAAGGTCTCGGAGGTGTTGGCCGAGCAGCCGTTCTGATGCGGTTTGTGGACACTGATACTACACGCGTGCTTTGAACCGCGTGCTCCTACATGCATCAAGAATACACACAACAGATAGTGAATTACACGATTCGTTAATTAGGATATATCACCTACGAGTACCGTAGTAAGTACTACTAGAACATGACGCATGGCCGCATGTATGTACAACATCGACATGGGTATTTTGAAAAAACGACAAACAGATAAACAATTTGAGCACGGTTTCATTCGCCCTTGGAGGCTGCCTCTAACTTCCGCTGTGTTTCCGCCATCTCCTTTTCCCAAGCTTTCCAATCTTTGGGATGCTGAGCCCAGCGAGCATGACAATCATGACAGCGTATATAATATGCCGTCGTCTGCGCTCCGAATCCCAACAAAGCGCTACGACCACATGAGTAAACTTCCAGGCTCGCGAGGTGATCGGTTACCACTCACAATTCGGGTAAAATATCACCAACAGCATCTATATCGCCGTCCGGCAAACAGTCTTCACAGAAAGCCTGTGTACAAGTCTGACATCTTCCAAGTCAAGCGCCGG
This sequence comes from Paxillus ammoniavirescens, assembly GCA_014904835.1. NCBI lineage: Eukaryota > Fungi > Basidiomycota > Agaricomycetes > Boletales > Paxillaceae > Paxillus > Paxillus ammoniavirescens. Next base: position 41,304 of record MU121002.1, on the reverse strand, counting down.
TTCAGCCCGTGTCTATCCGAGATTACGAGAGAGTTTTCACTCACCGGAACAACATCCCACCAGATTGTGCCGTGTTCCGGTTACATTCCACGCAGTTATGCTGACTGCATGGGATGGATGGCAGCCTTTTCAGCTGTGCCTTCGTGATCCCGTGGCATTTGGGGTGGAAGACTGAGTTAGGTGGGGGGGACCAGCGTCAGCGTCGTGAGGTTGGGCGGGTAATAGGACGGGAACCGGGGTAGTTCGCGCACATACCTCGGGGACATTGACCGCACAGGACTACCTCTCCCCCATCCCTGCAATAGATGCACCAATCCTCAGATTCATATGCGGCCCTGGACCGCTTCTTGGGAGGAGCTTTGCCTTCTCCTGTGGGCTAAAAATAATCGTTAGGAAGGCAGTCCAACCGACGGAGTCCTCCTGACATATAGATAGCTCACCTCGCTAGCCAAGTGTTCCGGCACGACGTGTATCCCATCAACGACGACGAGACGATCGACCCGCGCACGCTTTTGCAACTCCCGCCACTCGTCTGCAATTTGTTGGTTGTTTTGAGGTCGGTCGACGAATTTGCCCTCGAAAAGACGGCTGTGGACTTGCGCGACGCCGCTGAGGAGTCGGCGTTCTTCCTCCTCGGCATCCTGCAGGAGTTTCTCCGTTTCTTCTGCCTTGATGTCGGGTCCATCTGCACCACCGATACCATCAGTCTTGAGATCCTTCTTTATCCGTGCATCTCTTGCACCCTCTCTTTCTCTCGACACTTCCAGAATCTCATGAATCGGAGCAACCAAGAACCGTCCAAAGTCCATCCCGGAGTCCGTGCGCGAGATGGCACTAGTACCCTTACGCAATATATCCATGAGCTCTGTAAATTTCAACTGGGAATTTTCTTCGGATTGTGTGCCACTGGAGGAAGGAGCGGCACTCGGGGTAGCAGACATGACTTTGAGAGAGAGGAAGAGTTTGCGGCGGATTCGGCCGAGCATCTGGTCTTCGACGCTTCCTCCGCAAATGAGCCGGTAGACCTTGGTAGTTAGGTGAGTTTGCGTTTTGACGGAACGTGAGGAAATGGAGGTGAAACGGACTCACTTTGACAACTTTTGTTTGTCCAATACGGTGGGCTCGTGCAATTGCTTGCAGATCGTTTTGTGGGTTCCAGTCCGAATCGCACATGATGACCGTGGAGGCCTTGGTGAGGTTGATACCTGGACATGGTGTCAACTCGGCCTTGGATCGCGCAAATCAGCCGTCACCAACCTAGGCCACCTGCTTTTGTGGATACCAGGAAGACTTGGTAAGCTGTTGGCGGGAACAATCAGCGCCGGAAACACGAATTGATAGAACGCCGTCTTACGTGACTTCTCTTGTTGGAACTGACAACGTTATGAGCCGTGATGTCTCATCATGTAGAACCTGAGAGACTAACCAGCTTAATGTCGAGGGTGCGTCGAGGGCGTGTAGTTCCCCCATCAAGTCGTGTATAGGGTATAGCACGAAGCTCCATGAAATCTTCCAACATGTCTAACATACTGCACAAACCCTCATTACTAGTGGCTACCATTTCGAAAACCAGTTTGACACACCTCGTCCATTGCTATCCGAATGTTCAAGTCAACTCAAGGCACACACGAAGTCTTGTCAAGGCGAACACGTACAGAAAAGATGAGGACGCGTTCGCCTTTTGGAAGAATGTCAGAGAGAATCTTGTCGATGACAATCAACTTTGAAGAAGAAGCAACGATATGTTCTCCAATGACATAGGGCGATGGGGCCGCGTCCTTGAGCAAATAGGGGCTAAAAGCGATCTCAAAACAATGTACGGAGGAAACAGATTGGGACGTACTGGTCACAGACTTTGCGGAGCTGCATCAACAAATTCATGAGTTTCCTCCATCCTGTTCACAAAATCTGAGCGAACCCAAGAAGCGTTGAAATATCATTACTTCCAACTTACGATTAGCCTCTCCAGTGGCCGTCCTCTTGATCTGTTTGGCAATCTGTTCCCGAACCTCCCTCCGTCCCTCGTCCTCCGGCACATCCTCGAGCGTACTGGCAAAAATCTGCTGGAGGTCCAGCGTATCCACCCGTGTCAACAATCTGTACGTCCAGAACCTCTGTGCCTCCGTCATTGGTATGAACACCGTTAGCTCTTCGCGCGGCGGAACACTGATCTGAACAGAGTCTTTTGTGCGGCGCATCATGATCACCGCAAGGAGCTCCTGAGCAGCCTTGAGAATGGGAATAGAGTAGGAACCCTTGGTTAGGTCGAAGGAGTCGCGGAAGATGCGCTCGGAAGCAGGCGTGAAGACCATTGGGTAGAGCCAAGCCAGGAGACCCCAGAGCTCGACGAGGTTATTTTGCACGGGTGTACCCGTCAATACTGAACAAGATCCACAAGGTCACCAATGCAGCAAAAGTGGGACAAAGATGGGAGAAACGGACTTAGTCGGAACAAGGAGCCCAATCCCCTGACTTTGCTTGATAGCTGAGTGTCCGAGTTCTTAATCCTGTGGCCTTCGTCGAGGACACAGTAGTGCCATCGTCGCGTCTTGAACCAGCTGTCATCCGAAACGTACATTTCGTACGTCGTGACGCAGAGGTCGAACTTGATTTCGTTGTCGCGGATACCAGTTTTGAGACGGTCCCGCTCAGCTTGCGTGCCGTGGTATCGAAGGATCTTGAAAGAGGGTAGCCAACGCGCAGCCTCCTGTCGGCGCGGACTCAACCGTCAGTATACGAATAGGCATGCGTCAATAACGAGGGAGGCGAACATTTTGCCACGAAGACAAAACAGAGAGCGGACAGATTATGAGATGTGGATCTTGAGGGCCTGTGACGAATAATGGTTATGCATACTTCCCAAATACACTTTCCAGAACGATAGCACAAACCTTTTGAAGTTTCCTTGATGTGCGCAAATAGAGACAGAGTCTATGGGGTCATCAGAATGGCATTCAAGAGCTGCGATGGTTCGGTCCAAACCTGCAGCGTCTTGCCGAGACCCATTTCTGCAAGAGACAGACATAAGTAAGACGCGTATCAAACGAGAGACTTTACAAAAAGACTCGCCATCTCCGAGAATGCAGTTCATTCCTTTCGACATCAATGGTTTTCAGACGCATCTTAGGACCTGCACTTAACACAACAACTTACCATTATTGAACATATGCACAAGGAACTCCAATCCTTGTAGCTGTACCAACAATCATCAGCACACGCGCAAATGCAATTGTTGCATAATAGCAACACATTCTGCAACGCACCTGATAGTCCTTCATCTCGCCCCCTTCAATAAGTTTGGGTTGCTCTGTCAACGCATGAAACGGGACATAGGACACATTTTCGCCCGCCTCTGTCATCTCCTTGTGCAACGCATCAAAGAAGGTGGTCGAAGGCAAGAGCGGCTGGAACAGGTCTCTGTGGCGGAACAGCCAACGCCGCCGCGCCGCATCCAGCAGGACGCGTTTCGCATTAATCACGATCGTGTTCTACCATTCCAAAAGTCAAATTCACAGTAACAAACGTCACCGAAACGTGATACAGTGGTAGAAACATACAACTTTCTTATTCTCCATCTTTTGCTTCTTCTGGACAGAAGCGACACCTCCATCACCTGAGAAAGACGTCGTCCGAATTCGTTTTCCTGTCGCAGAAATGCGTTCTGATATCTCCTCTGAGATGATCTGTTGTTTTTCGAGGTGAGGTGGGGTAGCATCCCCTATGACAGTTGTGCTCCGCGTAGTAGAACTCGACGCGCCGATCACGTCGAATTCGTCTGCGTCGAGTTGCGCTTGGGCGACACTGACTGGGTGTTCCATCGTGTATTATCTGGAGGGTATCGTGCAGAACAAGGAGGTACAGCGAGCCAAAAACAACAAATGCGAGGTTTTCCTAACCACAGCTCGTTCGAACAAACACTGACCAGGCTGAACGCGACATCTCAATTTGGCATTTGGCACTTGACAGCATGTTTAGGGCCGGCTAAGACGCGTCTTCCCCTTTAAATAATTACAACGGCTACTTCACTCATTCAGTAAATGTTTTTCACTGGTACCACCTCTCCCTCAACCTCTTCCTCCTCACCATCGGCTTCGCCACCGCGATCGCTACAGCCAACCCCACAACAGTAAACACCAGCTGGACCTTGTTGAAATTTTCGGACAGCACGTCGAATGTGCCCGACGTCGCGATGCGCGTGAGGAAGAGGTCGGTACCGATAGCAAGAACGAGAGAGGTAGACTCGAGGAGGGACGGGGCGGTTAGGATCTGGCGGACGTCGGCCACCTGTATGGTTGATGTTTGGTGTTTGACAAATGCCATGTCGTTGCGTTGGTTGATGCCCATTCGCCGCGCGGTCATGTCAGGTCAAGTTGAGTAGTGGGTGGAAGTCAGTGTTGAGAAGATGCACAGTCAGCCATCGCAAGTACAGAACATTCAAAACGACACCGACCTCATAATAGTGAGACAAAGTAAGCCGAGGGTCATCAGGCAAAACGGCATCATATTGCATGAGCATCTCCTCCGCCTCTTCGGTCGTCGGCTTCCGCGTCGGTCTGCGTGGGTCCAAGAATCGTCGAGGGATCGCGTAGACGCTGTTCTTCCGACTTGCCACTGTCGTTTCACGGCGAACACGACGTGAGAGATAGACGTCAGATTTGAGTACGTTCCAAAGCCAGAGGAGGAAGGCAAGGCAACACACCGATCATGTCCTTCGTCGACACCCCAAACTTGGTCGTCGTAGGTGCAATGGCAGTAAGCCCATGGGGTACCACAAACGCCTGTTCATACACAGAATACTCGGTCGTCTTGTTCGAGTATGACGTGATGTCCGAGCTGTAAACCCCCAACAATTCCAGTGAGCACCAGCACCGACTGCAGTCCTCGTCCCTGCGTCAGGTTCATACACCCACTCTTCTTTCAGAGGAACAGCAGGGCACGACAACACGAGAGAAAAGACAAAGCGCACACGCGACGTACCTCCGAATCTTTTCATCTGCCTCATTGCCCTCATACATCTCCACCGAAATGACCCGATGACTCTTCGCACCCCCCACTCCGACCTCGTCATCATAATACGAGTAAACCAGCCAATTCTCCTCCAGTGCCGCTCGTACGTCACATTTTCCCTCCGCGGCAGGCAACGAAGCATGGTACAGCACTGTGCCCTTGACAGTGTCAAGGACGTACACCCCGCACGTGCCTGTTCCCCTTGAGGAAGAAGTCAAAGAAGGTGAACGTGGAGATCGACCAACGGAAGAAGTCACCACCACACTCAGATGGGGGTTCAGATACTTATAAAGGGTACTCCTGTCCCCCTTCACCTTGCCGATACTCGCAATCTGTCCCCCCTTGTGTGCACTTCTTATAATCTCTAGCACTTCCTCCCCATCCGCCAAGGAGATGCGCCATGTGGGGTACGCGACATGGAAGGTGGAGAGTTCATCGTTCAGCCCAAGTTGGTGTCCTAGGACTTGGGTGCCGGCGCGTAGGGCGATGTAGAGGTTGGGTGCCAGGGAGGTTAGGGAGGCGCGTGCGGCCGGGGTATCGGGGTATAGTTGGAGCTGGGTGGATGTACAAGGGATAAGCTGAGGCTCCGTCCGGAAAAAAAAATAAAAAAAAATAGAAACTCACCTGCAAAAACTCATCCAACAAGCCCACTGTGCCCTTCCCATCCGGAAGCAAAAATACATCTATCAACGGACCTGCAATCACATCCACGCCTTCAAGCGCCGTGACCCATTGTCCGTTCGCATCTTTCACATTTGCGTGTGCGTTCGCGTATTCGGTTTCTCTATCCAAGGGCGTGTCGTCCTCGTCGTCTTTGTCGCTGTCTTGGGGTATAACGATCTTGATGTTTTCTCCGGTCAAAGGATCGAAGTGGAATATGACCGTATCCACCAGTCCCTACCGAGTTTCGAGTATCAGCACACCTGGCTCCCTCGGAACCCAAAAAAGAGAGAAAAGACGCTCACGTTATCAGCCATCCTTTGCGCGACCAAAATAATTCCCTCCCTCCCATCCTCCGGCACCTCTCCTACCGTTCCGCCCTCTTCGCCTCCCACACCGCCCTCACGAACCTTAAACATCCTCACAGGGACGATCCTCCCACCAACCTTTCTCGCCCATCCAAGCCCCAAAATCCTGCTCCAAACAATCGTCCCCGTCGACGTATCGAGCGCGAAAGTTTTCTCGTAGGCCGTTGAGACGATAAGGAGTTGGCGAAATGAGAAAGGATCTCGGACAAGTGTTGACGCGGGGGAAAGAGAAGGAATAGATCGAGGCACGGCCGGTAGGGCAGAAGAAGGAGATGATAGGGAGACCGGAGACGAATGAGATGCGTATGATCCAGTTGCGAAACGCATGACGAAATGGAAGAGGTATTGAGGCAAGTTCTGCAAGGTGGGAGCGTGTCATTCAACCGATGAACTTCATCCATAATGAAAACGCTCACCTTGGCATCCCCAACCTGCCTCCCAACCTTGCTCCAAAAGCCTTCTTCCCCACTTCTCCCACAAACCCCACTTCCACCACACATCAACTCCTGCCTCGCAGGAGGGAGCTCGACGAACGTAGCAACCTGAACACTCGCAAGCGATTCCTCGCGCACCCATTGAAGCGCGTCATGTGCCCAGAGCTGGAGGGACCCAGTAGAAGTTGTAAGGAGGACCTTGTGGGAGCTGTCATTTGATGATGAGGACAGAGCGGGAGAGAATGCGACCTGATTGCGTGTAGAAGTGGTTGACGAAGTGGTTAAATGTATCAGAGAGGCGAGGAGAAGAAGAGAGGACATACGTGTTTAACGACTCCATGTTCTTTCGTCTCGAAGGGGAAGGCAAAGGTTGACACTGAACCTTTGCCTTCCTCTAACTGCGCCTCAAACGTTTGATGGATCGCTTGCTGTGATTGCATTTCCATACGACGGTCAGCACACGTCCTATATTCAAGGAAGGCAAAGAGGGCGTAAACGCACATTACGCGCGTTCGACCAAAAAACCCTTCCAATACGCGGCTCCCCTTTCTCGTTAATACCACCAACAAAATGAGACTCCGCATTGACCTTGGACGCTGCCTGCAATCATTTCGTGAACATATGGTCACCATTCACCGTCCACCGCCTGCCGATGAAAGAATCAAAAAGTACTCACCACGTCCCCAAAATCCCATACAACCCTCACTCCTGCTCCTCCCGCATCAAACCCATAACCCATAACCTCCCCCGCCCCGTTGTCCCTAAATGCCATGAATAGCCCATTCCCTGAGAGCCCCACGTCGCGGATGCGCTTGTATGATGCGTTTGGGATGGTCAAAACTTTGCCTTTGAGAGATGGAGACAGGGGAGCTGAGAAGAGGGACAAGGATGAAGGCGAAGAGGGTGAAGAGGGCGAAAGCCATATTAAACAAGGCCCTGTCTCATCCATTCTTGCTGTTTTGTCAGCACTTGCGTCAGAGCCCTCATTCGTAGGTGATGTAGACGTGATCGGAGACCTAGACCCCGAAGGTCCGACCAAAAGAAAATCCGTCAACGCATTCGCTACATCTGCGGGTACGTTCACGTCGGCTATGACCTCGCCAGTGGTGAGATCGAGCGTCGTCACGTGTAATGTGTATGATCTGACAGACTTGGCGAACCCGGCGAGGTAGACGGTGGATGCACGAGGGTCAGGGTAAATGTGAGAGTACATTACGAGGGAGCTGAAGATTTGGGTTGCGGTATCAGACAGACGCGCGTGCGCATTTTTTCAATCGACCAAGGAAAGAAGACGTACCCCTGGTCAGGAGACCTCCACTCCCATAAAACCTCTCCGGTCTTCGTGTCGACACGACTGACGGTGTCTCCGTTCGTCAAAAGTAGTAACGGGCGATCCGCATCCTGACCACCAAAGTGCGCCAACCCAACGCCAAGACCGGATGGCTCGTGCAGTTTCCGATCTTGGGGGTTATGAAGTCGTTTCTCGAGAAGAAGGTGACCAGTTGAGATATCGTACGTGCGGAGAGTTGACCCACCGGGACCGGAGAGTGAGGAGATGCCTGAGTGTAGAAGATGTGACGTGTCAGACTGTTTAAACGGGAAGGCAAATAGACGCACTGTCATTATGTGTTTTAAACCCCAAGATGGGATCTTCAGCGTCGTACATACTTCTCCATACTGGAAATTCACCACGTCAGTTCATCACGACTCGCTGAAATACCACCAAGCAGCCACGACGTACCTATGGTACCATCTGTAGCATTGAGCGCGGCCAAGACATTATTGTTCGTGGCAGTAAGTACGAGGTCATGGTGAAATATTGGAGCGGTGAGTTGTGAGTTGTGAAGAGGGACGCCGATGAGTTTTGTGTGCCAGTCGACGATGCCAACTTCGGATTGATGAAGGGCCCGTGCGCAAAGGGTGAAGAAGGAGAGAGCGAGCAGAGAGCGTATGCCAGGCATTGCTGGCGGGAGTACAACTTGCCAGCCAAAAGAGCTCCGAGCTCAAGTACTACCACGATGAGTAGTATGCCTTGAAGCAGTCGCTTGATGGTAGTGGGAGTCGTGGCGTTCCGCTAATATTTACGGCTAGTACATGGTCACTGCCAATTCCCACAATCGTCTACCTTCCTCCTCGCCCTAACTTGTACTTACACTTCCTCACAATAATGATCTACGATCCAGACAAATGGATAACCCAACTTATGACCTGTCACCATCTCCCAGAAGGAGACATGAAAGTCCTCTGCGATACCGTCCGCTGCATACTCATGGAGGAATCCAACATCCAACCCGTCTCTTCTCCAGTCACAATATGCGGAGACATACACGGCCAGTTCTGGGATCTCTTAGAGCTCCTCAGAAAGGGTGGAAAGATTCCAGAGACGAGCTATATCTTTATGGCACGTATGTATCGCTTTGGCTGGCAGTGGCCGATGCTTAATGGTCGTCTCTGCTTTCTATCTTTTATCGGGGCTGTTCGTCTGGGACTGTATACATTCGGTGATTGGGGCGACAGGGCGACTTTGTGGATCGTGGACATTACAGCCTTGAAACAGTATCCTTACTATTAGCTCTCAAAGCCAGGTAACGCGCGCTTTGTATTCACTCGTTCGTCATCTCGCTCATCCCTCCTAGATACCCGGACAGGGTAACCCTCCTACGCGGCAACCACGAAAGCCGACAAATCACACAAGTTTACGGATTCTATGGTTCGTATTCTCCCTGCACCCGAATCACGGTAGTCAAGCCCCAGCTAATCGAGTCGCTCACCTGGGACCCCAGACGAATGCCAGCAAAAGTATGGTAGTGCCGCGGTGTGGAAAGCGTGTTGTAACGTATTCGACTATTTAAATCTCGCTGCTGTACGTGGCCAGCTACCGCCTGCCCACTCATCTCCGCCCACCCTGGCATGGCACTGACACGCATCCATACCTTCGAATAGATAATAGACGGAGAAACACTTTGCGTACACGGCGGGCTCTCACCCGATATACGCACACTCGACCAGATCCGAGTGTTGTCGCGTGCCCAAGAGATCCCGCACGAGGGCGCCTTTTGCGGTGTGTCCCTTGTTTCCTCCATCGTTTTTACTCCTGGTATCCCATGCCCGTTCATCTTATGCGCCCAATTCGTCCACTCCCTCGTCATATCCAATCCATACCCGTTTAGACACTCACGATCGCATCACCCTGCTCTCTTAATATAGATCTCATGTGGTCAGACCCGGAAGATATTGACACATGGGCTGTCAGCCCGCGCGGCGCGGGTTGGTTATTCGGAGGGAGCGTTACGCGGGAGGTTCGTGTGATGTCTCTCCTGATCCCTTCGTAATACTCCAAAATACACAAACCACCAACTCACGCCGCCACTCACCATACAGTTCAACCACACAAACGCCCTAACTCTCATAGCTCGCGCACACCAGCTCGTTCAAGAAGGTTACAAATACATGTTCAACGAATCACTCGTGACGGTATGGAGTGCGCCTAATTATTGTTATCGGTGTGGGAACATGGCGAGTATATTGACGATCAGAGGGAGGGGGAATGGGGACGGGGGGTTGGGTTTGGATCGAGAGGAGGACGCGAACGGGGCCGGGAGTATGGATTCGAGGAGGGGACGAGATGGTGGAGAAGTAGGCAGGTTTTTCACTGTGTTCGGGGCTGCAGAGGAGAATGAAAGGGATAAAGGGATGCAGACGAAGAAGCTGGTGAGTCTTTTTTTCGTGACGTTCGTTCTTTCGGCTTTTTTTTGTGCCAGCGTTCTTCCTAAATCCATTTCTTGTGACGTGCGTTCTGTTCATGCGTTCGTCGTCTTGCATCCCACGTTTCGCTGTCACCATATTCATCCATCGCTGACTGACCCGATTTATTTTTCGATATGTAGGGCACGATGCAGTACTTTGTATAATTTATGTATGAACAAGACATGTGAGCCTGAATTGCACGACGCGTAGATGTGAATGGGTGTATATGCACAACGATCATTACAAGTACTGGCAGCACAACGGGGGGAAAGAATAGTCCGACGGCCAGGTGTCTTCGCATCATGATGCATAATGATAATGATTCGAAGCCAAGTACTTGAGTAGTTCCCACGGGTGGGGTCGCAACCTCAAGTGTCTAAATAGCGCGAGTCGGTAACAAGCTCCAACCAACATGCTCACCGCAGACCGCATTCTCACCACCTTGACCTCCAGGCCTCTAAAAGTCCTCCTTGGGTTTTTCCTCGTCTACTTCCCCATCATGTTCTTCGGGATAGGTAAGAAAAAGTGGGATCCGAAGGGAAAGGTGAGTTTCTTTTAGTTTATGCAACGTGCTGGGGAGCGAAATTGGCAATTGGTGGATGCTATAGTGGGCAGACTTCGTTGGATCTATGTTGACTTCGATTCTTGGTCCGCGCTATACGTGCTTCGGCTCGCGTCGTTCTAAAATGCATGTTGTTCTCGTCTCTTCTCGTTCGTGGACTGCGCTTACATCGCTGACCCACCATCCCCACAATGCGCTAATCCACTAGCACGTCTATATCACAGGCGGGAGCCAAGGTCTCGGTCTTGCCCTCGCAAAACTCCTCGCAAAAAAAGGTGCCAATATCTCCATCGTCGCGCGAACGCAGAGCAAGTTGGATGCCGCCTTGAAAGAGGTGGAGGTGCGTGTGGCTTGTAATTTGTCCATTCTTATACTGATCATTCCCCACCTAGACTTTCCGCACATCTCCCAGTCAATCCTTCCAGGCTTTCTCTTACTCTCTTTCCACTGCATCATCCTCTGCTGCCGCTTTGACAGCAGCAACAGCCGGCCACGATAACACGTTCCCCGATGCCATCTTCTGCTGTGCAGGTACCGCAAAGCCCTCATTTTTCGTGGAGATGAGGGAAGATGAATATGAAGAGGGAATGAGAAGCGGGTACTGGGCGCAGGCCTGGACTGCTTGGGTAAGTTGCCAACACTTTAGTATAGTATTTCTTGGGAAACAGAAGTTAGGCATGGAGATTGTTTATGATGTTGTGTCCCGGATATGTGTGCATGATACTGATTTTCGGACATGGGAATTTAGCTGGCTGCAAAAGAGATGGCGAAGACAGGGAAGAAGGGAAAGATTGTGCTCATTTCGTCTACGCTTGGGCTGATGTCATTCCTGGGGTGGGCTTCGTACTCTCCTGCAAAGCATGCAATAAGGGGTAAGTCCAATCCATGTTTATCTCTCGACTTGCGAGCTCGCCGTTGATTTGCATTGATCAATTAATCGATCTTATCGCACTTGAACATGAATGTCAACAACCATCAATCTTGCGTGTGCATTTTCGGAACACCAAACCCTAAATTCTCACTACCTCCAGGCCTAGCAGAAGGTCTCCGCTCGGAGCTCCTCCTCTATGGCATCTCGACACATATTTTCTTCCCTTCCACGATGTACACCCCCGGATATGAAGAAGAGAACAAGACCAAGCCATCCATTACGCTCAAGATCGAATCATCGGACGGAGGACTCACCGCAGAGCAAGCTGCGGAAAGTCTCTTCAAAGGCGTTGAGAGAGGCGATTTCCACATTACGGCGGACTTAATCACGAATATGTTCAAGGCTTCATCAAGGGGGAATGCACCGAGAGGAAATTGGATCGTTGATACTCTATTGGATATCGCTGCTTTGGTTGGCTCCGTTCTTTCCTTGTACCTCTCGGACGTCTGATACAAACCCCATTAGGTCGCTGTCCCAATATGGCGTCGTTCAGTTGACAACCAGGTTCTTGCGCACCGAGAAGAACACACGGCGTACCTCCAGAAGAAAGGGTTCTTTGATGTTCCTTCGTCTGCTTTGGCGCCAGAATCGAGTTAGAGGAGAAAGCTTGCCTGTTTGGTTTGTCAATGTGAGCTTGGCGATTGGGTCCCGTGGTTTGGACTGTGATTCATGTTTTGTGTCGCTAGTCCTGTTGCTGGATCTGTTTTTGGCTTTGATGTATGCGAGGGATACGTATACCCTGCCATAGTTGTTTTCTCACTGGCTACTCAATGATACCTTCCAAATGCCATTACTGGCACCCCTGCAGCACCGACCGACCGAAGCGTGTGGGCATCTGTGGGCGATTGCCTCCCAGGTCAAGCCCTCCGAGTTTTCAGACTAGAATGTATCTGACCGATTCGTCACGGACGGTCACTGGTGCCCTGTTCCCGTACACCCCGCTACCCTCGAAACCGCCACGTGCTAATGCAGAGATGCCGCGAAAGGGATCTCTTGGGCACTACGAAGACACCTACGTCATGTTGTCACCAACCGACATCGAATAGAAGCTCGCTTTCCCCATGGCTTTGCACACGGGGCGTGGCTGACTCAGCGCGTGTCCCGGACACGGCGGGTGTTCCGATACCCTGAACAGTGTCTCTTCGTCGTAGTCGGCGATCTTTTCGGGGTTTAAGACAAGCGTCCGTATGAGCGACGCGTCCCGAGGCTGCTTGTGGCTGCTCTGGCGTACCTGATGGCCGTCCGTGTCGCGACGAAGAAAGTAAAGGTTGCTTTGCCACTTTTGTCTTCACTGCCACCTCGAAGTGCGGTCAGCATTGGCCGATCTTTGCGCGTGGAGAGGATCCTCCCATATTGACGTGGCGTTCATTTGTCGCACACAGGTACCCGTTACCTTTTTATCTCAAAGGTTCTTGATGAACATAATATGAGCATTAGATCAGGGTCGAACGGAGCCCCGCAAAACGCACTGGTCACTACGTGCCTGACGCTTTACTGTCACAGTGTAACGCGTTGCAATATGATGGACGAGTGCCTCGAGGCTGCCAGGTGTTCGAACTGGCCACTCTGGGTGTCGATGGCGGTGGGTCAATGTCTCAATATTTCCTCTGGTTTGTGTGCCAGGAACTACCATTGTTAAACATGGGGGCAAAATGACATCACACCTTTCTATTGCGCGATCTCAGATTCCCATGACCACTTGATCCGCGTGGACGTCCCACAACCATCATTTCATTTCTTATAAGCCCACGGTCTGTTCTCCCCGGACGGCGGCGAAAAAGGGAGGTAGATGAGATCCCCCCCCAATAGAGGGCCTTGGTACCCTTCATCTCTGCGCATGTGCGTGTGCCAATCTCAGGAAATGGTTGGAGAATTCGGATTTAAACAACTTCTTGCGAGGCTATAAAGCAGCGGACCGACAGCTTCCCCCTCGCCCTTCATCTCATCCAACGCGCCTCGGTTCCCCAGCAGAAAAGTAATCATGTATTTTTTCGAGGCAGCACTCTCTCTTGCTCTCCTCGCAGGCTCGGCCTTGGCCCAGTCGACGCAGCTCACCTTGCCTGCTCCTTATAGCACTCTCATCCCTGGGAACAACGCCACCGTCCGAGTTGGCATGGGTGTAAGTACACATACTATGATACCAGAGGGTCCACTTGTCCATTCGTCCTCTTACTCATTCTACACATTGTGCTGACCTGCTACATCATCAGGGCTATCCCGAGAATATCGACGTCGTAGCGATGGTCATCGGTCTCGCGGCTTGCTACGACGGTGAATGTTTCCCCCCAACCGACACCATGGGAACCATCCTCTACCAGGGACCATACAACCCAGTGCGCGGACAATACTACGAGGACTTCACGGTCACGGTTCCGAAATACTTCCTTCCTGGCAAGGCTGCTCTGAATGTGATCAACTTCTTCATGGTCGGGGTGAGTTCTTGTTCCTGGTTTCGCACTCTAGTTGTGATCTGACGAGAGGTGGTGGTGTCTTTTTGTTTTGTTTTTTTCTGGCTAGGCCTCTTATGTACCTAATGTACATTTTTTGAACGAGACTGTTTATATCGCTAGCCTCACTTGAGCGTTTGGCGGAGGGATGGAGCACTAGGGAACGCTTCACAAGGTTTTCAGCGGACTCAGACACTGGTAGATATGATATAATTTTTGATACCATATGTTCGTAGTACTATGCTTTGCCACGTACTGTGCTGCTGCAGCTGGTGACTATATTTATGCGATCCAAAACATGAGGATAGCACCCGAATATTCTCACGCTTCACTCCGCCAAACGATCTTCGCCGCACCTCAAGCACCACAGCGGCAGGCATCCAACCAACATAATGTTTCGAAGACAAGCAGTGAGTGTATACGCAGACCCCGGCACCTAGCATTTTCTGCTCACAGCTCATATACAATGCTCCAGCTTCGTGCCTCTCGAACAGCCTATTTGGCTACTGCTGGCGCCGCCGGAGTTATTGCTGCTGAGACGGGCAGCAGCGAAGAGCAGAAGACATTGGTAGACGTGGTGACGGATGTTCCATCTCAGCATGCAGAGGTGGAAGTTGCTCCGGTTGCGGATGACCCACCCAGGAGAGTGTTGGTGGAACTCCCAGACAAGGTTCATCCTATTATTCCTTTTTCTTCACTCTGCCTATCCCTCACCATCGATATCTCTATTGCCAGCTCTCGATATACCCTAAACCCCCACCAACGATTGTCCTCCTTGACACGCCCTCACCGCTCGAACTACGTATCGGCCAAGTCAGGAGAGAAGTATGCGGTTACTACTCCGGTGCACGAGGACAGGTGCAGGACGTCATAGACCGATGGATACACGTCGAGGAAACGGTCGAATGTACGTTTTAACAAAACTCTTTCCACCCGTTTCGTACCTACAGCCAGCCACCTTTAGCCCGCATAAAATCGTTCCGCGACCCCTCGGAGCCTCTCAACCCAGGTCTTCTCTACACTGGTGTATCCGCTCTCACGGCGTCTATCCTTGTTCGCTCTCGCTCGCTTCCCACACGTTTCGTCCTCCCGCCTCTTTCTCTCCTTGGCGCCTTTGCCTACTTCCTCCCGCGCACGGCGGGCCGTGTCGGTGACTGGGTAGAGGAGCTTGAGGATAAGTACGTCCCACGCATTGGCGAAATTAGGAGAACCAGTATCGCACATACGGGCATGGCATGGGAAATGCTAGGGGACAAATTCAAAGATGGGAAGGAAGGGCTAGGCAGGGGTGCAAGAAGTGTTGTGGATGGAATCGAAAGCAGCACGGGATTGAAGCTCGGTGATGCTGTGGGCTGGACTGTGGCTACTGGTAATAAAACCTCGGGTTCAAAAGAGGATAAGAAAGCATAGCATAGAGATTAGATGTCCGTGTCTGTTATATATTCGATTGCAATGACCATTTGCCGCACCCATGAGTCAACAACATTGATTCAGTTCTCAGTCTTGATGCAACCGATGGTAAATTCGAGGTAAGCACTTCCTGGTCTGTACACAGAACGTTTACAGTCATTCTTTCTCCTTAAGCCCTTCCGGACTTGTTTTGCGGTTTGGAAATAATAATTGGAAGATGAGCCGTGGGGTAAGGAACACTCCAACGCAATCTGGTCAGGTGTTGACATTAGTACGGATACGTCGTAGGGATAGCATAAATTCGATGAGCACTGCACACAGGTGCATATCCCTGAAGCTTCCATTGCGCTGGAGAAACCAAGCGTCGAATGTAGGAGGGCTGCAACACTAACAACAATGTACATGTGAGTGAGGTTTACGACGACTTCACGTCTGCAAATAGAACCCACCTTGCATGCCCTCCACAAGCGTACTGACCTCTCACTTCTTCTTTGCAGGCTGGTTCGCCTTTACTGGCTTCGGCTTCTCCTTGGGTGCTGGCGGCTCCTTGTCTCCTTCTACGCCCTCTTGCAACTCCAGCCACTCATCAGCAGCAATATCCTCTCCAAAGCGCTTCTTCCATCTTCCCATGCGTCCCGTACCCTCCTCCTCTTCGTCCTGGTTGTTCTCCGACGACGCCCCACTAACTCGTTCCGTGGCGTTCCAAAGAGGATGGTTTGTCGTGTCGCGTGTCAGGACGATTTTTGACCGTGGAGAGGTAGTCCAGTGTGTGAATGTAGAGCCATCAGCGCGAGTGACGTGTTGGAGGAAGTGAGGTACGACGGGAGCCGGGAGCGAGCGGGAATGCTTCTTTTGGATGTGCGATCGTCCGTAGGGAGACGTGGAGTGCCAGCGAGTAACTGTGAATATTGGTTGTGGGGTAGGATAGACAACGCGCTTGGATAGACAGAACGCCATGTTACTGGCCATGGCCGTGGTAGTACGAAGCTGAAAACGAGGTTGAAAGAAATGAAGTTGTTAAGGTCACGTGAGTACAGAGGCTGTTTGTTTGATTCTAAAGCCTTTGCCAAACAATCACCTTCCATATCGAGTCAGATCTGCATAAGGAAAATCGAAAGAGAAGCTACCTTGTATCCCAAAGGCACGCCAAGGTCCCAGTCTGGGAGACCCACTGGAACATGAAAACAAAGCATTATTCTATCTGCATTTTCCTTAACAAGAGTAGTACCCGTAGGAAGTTTGCAGTCATAGCGCACGAGTTAACTCCAGCACTCCTCTATAAGCCTCCCTTCTCTTTCCATGACAGAAATAAAATTAACAGCGTCCTCCTTTTCCATGTTCCCGAACTCTTCCACGGTATCTCTGACAGCAGCACGGACAGCGGCAGGCATTTTGTTTGACGAGCTGTAATTACCATTTAGCCCTTTCTCTAGACGAGCATGATTAGCCCCACCCGGAGATTATCAACGTGCCCCGCTGCTTGACTAGAATCTCCCACACTCTTTCCTTGTCTTGACGGAGTAGATCTTGAACGTAGGTCCTCTTCGTCCCTTCAGGACCGTCTCGCGAGAACGCAACGCGGTACGTGATCTGGCCAGCTTCTGCATACGCTTGCCATTCTGCGCCATAGTGGTGGTCCTTCGTAGCTGACCGACAGCCAAAATAAAGCCTCGTAGCTGGACGGATTAAATAATTAGAAAAGAAATTGTTTGTTTATAAGGGGGCGGCTGACACTTGGAGCCTGCGTGGACACGGTCTTCGATGACCGCTCGCATTGGCGCAACACCTGTACCAGGACCGACACAGATAATTGGTGTGTTGGGGTCATTGGGGAGCGATATCATGCCCTTTTGGATAGTGATTCGCAATTTGTCACCTAGCGAGCGTCAGTGAAGGTCGATGTACATCGCTCCGAAGACAAAAGGAAATCACGCACCAGGCCGCAGTGCGGCAAGGAAACTCGTGCACACTCCTCTCCGGGGTATCTTAAGCTTCGTACGGTACTTGACGATGGCGATACAGAGATGGATTTCCCGCGGATGTCGCTGTGTGGCCCCGTCAGTAAACAGTTCAGTGTATTTCATTGTGCTCACTTTCGGAGAGCTTGCTATAGAGAATTGTCGTGGTCGAAGAGGAGGAAATAGATCGAAGACGTAGTCTCGTGGTATCCGTGCTGATCGGAACTCAGATAGGACCTCTTTGATAGTGCGCTTTACACGCTGACAGTATTCGTAAAGATCGTCCTATGGAAGTTAAGTAGACAACAATAGATGACGATAGCCAACGCACTGCGCCTTCTTTAGAGACGAAGTCATCCAATTTCTCACGTTCTAGTTCGTCAGTTGCGAAATGTCGAAGGAGTTCGAAGAAAGAACGGCGAGGAACTGCGTTGAAATCAAGGTAGCGAGTAAAGAGAGCGCGAAGTGTCGTGACCTTTGGCATATGTTCAGGTAACGACTGATCTGCGTACGGGTGAGAAAAGAGTCAAGAACAATGGTACATGCGTACCTCGCATCACGTGTATGATAGTGAAAGGTTCGTCTGCAGTGTTGGCCCACCCCATCAACATCAGGAAGTTATCCACTTCCGAGTCCAGAGCGATTGGATGAATAACAGCGACGTCACCTGGCCGATAACTAAGTTGTTCAGCCAAGTATTAAATGCAAATGCAATACTTTTGCGCACTCGAGGTCCTGGTCTGAGAGAAATTCAAAGTGCCTGACATCTTGGAACCAGTCATCCGCTGTGATTCGGCGGTTACATTGTACTGTCGCGTCCCAATAGCTCTGGTCAGCGTCCAGAGGGTCCGAACATTCCGTTTCCAGCGGGGCAGTGACGGTCTTCACACGAGACGGCGGTTTTCCAGGCTTTGGGAGCTTAGCGAGTGGGTCATCCAATGGGTATAACTGGAGGAAAGTTTCGAGCAACTCTTCTATCCATGGATCTAGGGCACCGTCTATGCTAAGCCTTCGATGAACAACTTGACGTCTACTGGAAAATTTAGGGACAGACCCTAGTCGATCCTGGTCATCTCCTTCACCTCTGGGACATATTTCGCGTGCTCCCAGGTTGGCTAGCCTGCGAGATAATTTCTTCGCTGGCCAACAAAACTTCTCGTAGGCGGTGTCGCCGAGTCCAAAAACACAGAAGTCCAAGTCTTCGAACAGATCTTCAGGTAGATCGGATCGGAGAAATAACTTCCACAAGGAGGTCATGGCACGAGGCTCGGTACCTGATCCCGTAGTTGCAACCACGAAGATGATAAGATGCTCGGAGACGAGCTCTTCCTAGAAACACATCACCGAAATAGTCAAAACGGGAGGCTGCGAACAACATACCGGAGGATAATCCCCCATATTGCGCACACGACATTGAAAACGACCTCTCCGGCACTCTCTCGCTATCCGATCAGCGGTTTCTTGTGCTGTGCCGGTTTCTGTGGCGTATAGAATAAGAATGTCGTTAGGAATGTCGTGCCCTTCCTCCACCTGGACCATGCTATTCCCATCATCGTATGGCTTCATTAGCCTCCTTGTCAGTGGTTGAACGGGACAGGACGGTTGAGTCAGTGATGATCAAATAGCCAAAACGGGCCCGGACCGGTCCGACGTATCCACATTTCAAAGGTATAGCACACGAATACTAACTTGAGAGATATCACTCCGGTCAATCATGATACATCCAGCTGCGGGTTCGAGCTATTTATTCCCAAGTCTCCCAACGCGACATCACTGATATCAACACATACAAACCGCAAAAGCTCATCGCTAGGGTCGACTTCCCGCCAGTGCCCATACGACCGAGGAGGCCCACACAATCACTGTCAGAGGCTTTAACTAGATTTGAGCTGCAAGCCATGCCTCGAGTGTGTGCGTCCCGACGACACCTCGTCTACTGTATACTTGATCCACTGCTCTGGAGCCCACTTCGGCATGTAGCTGTTGATATCGTCAGATCGCATAAATCAGTTAAACCAGAGGTAATACCCGAGAACTTTCCGTGCTCTTGAGTCATCTATCATGATGTCAGCCATAAATTCAAGCGTTGCAGGCTGCAGGTATACGCCCTCTCCCATCCAGCGTGGGTCTGGTCGTGGCAATCTACCAACCGCGAGATAGAAAGGTAGCAAGATGTGATATCTTAAGAAAAGAAAGGCCTCGATCACATGTGCTAGGATGAGCACCAGTAGCTCGGGTATGTCATCAAAGATGAGTGGTCGATTCGAGACATGCTAATTGCAAATGTGATCAATCCATCATACGGTAAAGGTGGATGTTCGAACCTTGATAGCCGCTCGAATATCTCCAAGGCTCCACGCGGGTCCTTTGCCTGTTACGAGGTAGGCCTGGCCTGCGGCTTCCTCAGGCACTCGATCCAACGCATCTTCGAGCAGAAGATGCGCTGAAACAGCATCCCATGCGCATATGTCGGTTTGTCTATATCGTTTGCCGAAGTTGGGTACGCGAGGCATAGTTAGTGTACTTGTGCATAATCGATCGTTCGGACCAACAATTGTACTGACGAACTCGTTACCAACACAAGTACGGAAGACCAAATTTTGACGCACGCACTATCCAGGTCGGATGATCCCGGTTTTGAGACTGCTTTGCCCATTCGCGTTGATGATGAGGCGTTCAGCGAGTACCTTTGACTTGGCGTAGCAACTTTCATGCTGTTCCCAGGGTCCCAAAGGTGGATCATCGTCGTTGATCGCACTCTTATTCCAGGGAGGGTGTTTTGCGTCCAAACCGAGCCTGAAGAACTTTGTGGAAGGAACAACCGTATCTGCAGTCGACGTGTAAATCAAAACTGCTCCTGGAATGTCCTTGGCTGCGGCAACGATGTTTCGTGTTCCGAGGACGTTGACCTTGTGTGACAGGTGCCATGTGTAGTATGAGCGCTCCCAGAAGCGGATGAGGGCTGCAGTGTGGTATATGACCGTTGGCGGTGAACGTGTGGTGTCGAAGGGTCGGAGAAGGGCATCATGAATGGACACGGGGTCTGTGATGTCTGCCCGAATGAATGATACGGCCGTCTGAGAAGAAATAGCATTTTCAGGAGGGTTCAAGTCGACCACTCGGATGTTTGTCTCCCCGCGAAGCAGTAGAAGTCTAATGAGATACCTGGTAGGGTCGCCGTCATCAACGAGAGGGTTGAAGACCGAACTATGGAGTACGCACGTTCCCAGAAAGCCTGACCCTCCGATGATGGCGTAGCCCTTGTGGGTCGCTGGTGGAATGCCTTCCGTGAGATCTATGTCTGCATAGGACGTTTCGTCGAGCAGGGCCAATGTGAGCAGTGAAGGTGCTTCACGGTCTGAGTCTCGTGATCCTGACACACGTTTGTTGAGAAAAACGAGGTATACTGCAGCTGCAGTACCTAGAAGAACATAGAGCGACATCATGATCAACTGAACACCCGTGAGACGCCATCATGATGGATAGAGAAGTTCAGTCTGGTGTGCATTGCCGCCCACACAAGTGATGAAGCTTAAGCCTCGACAATGTCATTCATATAAATGGTTGTCGAATGCTTGCAAACTTCATTGCTTTTGGCACTGGCATCGTGTCCGTAATGGCTGAGACTGCTAGAGATATACCACTGCCATGAGGCCACTCAGCCCAATTACCCACTCTGCAGAGTCTGCACGATCGGAATCTCTCAGACTGACACTTGTCGCAGCTGGACGACTCAACAATCCCTCAGCACTGGTACCGTAGTACGAAGATGCAGCCAGAGGCTGATGAGGAACTCTCACTCTCCATCCGTCAGTTCTATCTCGATTCCTTTGATGAATATGTCTTCAACCAACTCCCCCCGTATCTTATTCGAATCAGCGACATGAAGCTTCTCAGTCGGAACGAGATATGGGAGAATCTACGACCCCTCGTAGAGCCCTCAAACATAAATCTTGAGGAGGCAAGGCGTAGGATGGCGTATTATGTTGGTTTTCAGAACTTCTTGAAGATGCACTTCGGGGTTGGTTTATCATATACATACCTGGTTTGCCAGCGTGCTGACCCCCAATTTGTTTACAGGAATACCTCCCAAACCTCATGAAATACGCGATATTCTCACATCGATGGGGCGCTCGCGAGCCAAAATTCAGGGACATGTCGAACGAGATCCACGGGGAGAAGTCCGTTCCAGCTGGACTGGGATATGAGAAGTTGCTCAAGTTCTGCGAGAAGGCTAGAGATGACTACGGTTGTGCGTACGCCTGGTCAGACACCTGCTGTATCGACAAGGAAAGCAGCTCGGAACTGGAGGAGGCCATCCGCTCGATGTATCGGTGGTACAGAGATGCATATGTTTGCATCGCACATTTGGCGGCATCGTCCTCCGTCGAGGACTTTCCGAGGGAGCCATGGTTTACCAGAGGGTGGACTTTACAAGAGCTCCTGGCGCCGAGAAGGTTGAGATTTTTCGGGAGGGACTGGATACCGATTTGTCCCACGGAAGAGGAACCATCTAGAGATGGATGGGAGGCCGAATATTTCCCACATCCCGACGACAAAACAAGTCACTTCATGCTTAACGCCCTCAGCCAAGTTACGGACATCGACGTGGAACACCTCCAGTCCTTCAAACCAGAGACTGTCTTCGTATCGGAGAAGATGAGGTGGGCATCCAAACGAAAGACCACTAGAGTAGAAGACGTTGCCTACTCTCTCCTCGGAATTTTTGACGTCAGCATGCCGATCGCATACGGAGAAGGAGAAAGGGCATTTTATAGGTTGATCGAAGTAATTGCGCAATGCTCCACCGACATATCGCTCTTGGCATGGGCCGGAAAATGTTCATCATTCTCCCATGCTCTACCTTCGTCGCCGACGTGCTATAAAACGAGCCTCACTAGTGCCTTCGCCAGGCCCAGAACACAACGAGATCGTAAAGATCATATCGGCGACTCTAACTATACTATCAACAAGTTGGGATTGCGGGTCAAATTGCTTGTCGTGCGAGCAATAAGATTTGACAGTAACTATTCAGACCGTAGCAGTCGGTTCATAACGACTGAGGCAGGATATCGATTTGGAGTCATCACGGCATTCGGATTTCCTCCTTACAAAAACGCGCCTAGCATTGCACTAGGTATCGTAAACTACCACATGATCAGTTTGGACTCGAACCCACCTTACTAGCGGTATTCTTTGCGCTGGGCAACACTACTTCTGTTTATTATTAAATGACCAGCCGGGGGAGTGGGATGGGGGTGTCCCAGTTATGCACAAATATGCAACGGATAATCTCCTTACATTACAGTCTGCTGTAGATGTTACCAAAGAGGTGAAGACCGTCTGTATATCTAATGTCATAATGTAGGGTGCGGCACTGGTGCCACTTGTGATACACATCGCCGTCGGTGGTATGTACACGTATCTGTAGTCTACCACTTGAGCTTCTCAGATGGTATACCTCAATGTGCTTGAGCAGCAGCTTCCAGTTCTGTGAACATTCCACTCTGCACACACATGTTCCTGAATATACTGTTCTCCGTCCGAATTAAATTTAGTGGGGTGTCGAACTCAACAACCTGGAAGAAAAAGAACTTAAGCGATACTTTACGATCGTCTTGCGATAGTGCCGTGTCATACCTTTCCCTTGTCGAGTACGATCAAGCGATCATAGTCGATGACAGTGCGTAATCTGTGAGCAACTACGCGGGCAGTTGGGTCAATAAGATCCATAGCTTGCAAAGGTGTTGAACAGTACCCGTAAGTAACAGCGAGTCCTTGAACTCCTCACGAATGGTAACTTGGATCTTGGCCTCTGTTTCGAAGTCAATGCTGCTTGTGGCTTCATCAAGGATGACGACTTGGCTCCGCCTCAGTAACGCTCGTGCCAGGGCGACGAGTTGACGCTGGCCCTGCGAAAAATTGCTACCACCTGCAGAAACTTGGGTGCCAAGCGTGATGGAAAACCTGGAACTTGAGACTATCTCGGTGGTGGCACTCGATGGGCCTGACGAAGTGCCATCATCGGCAGTTGGAAAGGTGGTGGACATGGTAAGACTTCGTTGTGAATGGTATGCATACTCGCTGAGCATTTGAACGCGGTAAAGGACGTCAAGACATTCGCTGTCTTCGTGATCGCCTGTAGTGTTGTTCAGACATGGAATAGCACGAACAAGAGGCATGCGACGCACCGAAAGGGTCCAAATTTTCTCGCAAAGTCCCAGAAAACAACGTGGCATCCTGTGTCACGTCAGTTGTCATGTTCGTCGTAGAAAGATGTTGCTCTACCTGAGGAATGAAAGTCTTCGCCCAATCAATTGAAAAGAACCAAACCCGATGCTTCGTTATTAAACTCACCACGTGAGATCTCACATCACGAATGCCAATTTGTGAGATGTCGATCCCGTCGATCATGATACGTCCAGCTGCGGGTTCGACCTATTTATGCATAAGTCTCTTTATGCGACATGGTCGATGTCAGGACGTACAAACCGCAAGAAGCTCATCGCCAAGGTCGACTTCCCACTACCCGTACGACCGATGAGGCCCACGCGCTCCCTTGCGTTTAATGTGAACGAAACGTTGTGAATAACCGGAGGAAGCTCCTCGGAGTATTTAAGCACAAGATTTTCAACTGAGACGAGCGGCCTGGAGCTCGTGCTCGACGGCCAGTATGCTGGAGGTCGATTCGACTCGATAACCGAAGGAGGCTCCTGAGGAATGCCGAAGTACTCTACCACACGTTCAACTGAACTTCAACCAGCCATAAGCCCAACGCCAGGACGGAGAAATCAAGCACTCACTTTAGGTCAAGTTCTAGCGTGGTCCAGACACGACATGCCCAGTAGACACTGTTCGTGAATGTCATTGCGCTGGTGATGCAAAGCCCCGCAGCACCAGCCCCAACGTATCCAGACAGCGCAAACAACGTAGTAGTTAGAATAGCTAAGCTGCCTAGAGCGTCGAAGTTCAGAAGAAGCCACCTGTTGGTCATCCAGAAGTTGTACCACATCTGACAAAAATCATTGAGCGGCCGACAACACGATGTTAACTGTAGCTCATGGCGAACCTTGGTGGTCGTGTCAATCTTGTGATATAGATCGTCCATGAAGCGACGTTCTGCTGAGAAAGCACGAACAGTGACAATACCCTCCAACAACTCCGCAAACCCGGAGAAAATAGGTGACCTAGAATTCGACTCCATACGACGAAGATCTCGGCCAGTGCGTAGGTAGCAAATCGCAAGGCGGTAGTAGAAGAATCCAATGACTACTGCTGGAAGGAGGAAGAGCGGAAAGAAGATGCTGTTATTCAGAATCGTTAGCCTCCTGATAACCCGAACATGCAACGTATGCGGACTTACGCAATAGTAAGGATAGCACCTGCGAAGGCTGCGAGCGATGAGTTGACGGCCGCAAGGGAGCCTCCTATGTTGCTATCGATCGTTTCTATGTCCTTGCCGAAACGGTTGAGTATTCGACCTGTACCACGCCTTTGAGATGACTAACGTCGGTGAGAGGTGCATGTCCAACATTACCTTGGGGAGTGATGTCGTGCCAGCGTATCGTAGCATGAACGACATTTTGGAGGAGCCGGTGGAATAGGGAACGCGAGGCTCTCAGAGCTCCACTGTATTGCACTGAAGCAGATAGGACACTGACGACGATGAACACAAGCCCGATGATTCCCCAAACAGCAACATATAAAAGGGGGTGTTCGTTGGCATCGGGGAGCAGCGACGACTGGTGGAGTATGGAGTAGCCATGAACGTCGTGGGATGGAATGAAACCAGTTGGTATTAGAGCCCCGTCCCCAGTGAAAGTATTCGTCACGGATACGTATAGCGACATTGCGGGACGGCTTCCATAGCTCTGGGCCCATTCCTATAGTCGCCTCAGTTGCGACTCGTCTCAACCTTAAGAGAGCACTGACCCGAATCCATAGCTTATCGGCAACTCCTAAACTCTGCGAGCACATGACCAGGAAAATCAAGGTGACCCACGTCCAGTATGATCTAGTTAGTGCTCCGTCAATCTTCCAGACACAAACTCTGAAAAGGGGTGACGTACGATGCTTTGAGATAGGCGTTGTAAGTCAACCACTTCACACCTCCGCGCTCCCGGTGCTCTTCAGCGATCAATCTTCGAGGCTTCTTTGTGAAGGCTTTAGATTGTCCTCCCAAAACGGTGTCAGGTGCTACGACGGCCTCGGCTGAGGACACAGGCAGTTTAACAGGAGCTGCCCGCTTGTCTATGATGGTTGATGAATCTGGTAGTATGCGGTCCAACACACCTCGGACACGGAGGTCGTCCACCGTGCCTTGAGTATCTATCCGACCATCAAGCATACGGACCAAGTAATGAGCGCCAGGAAGGACAAGGTCCACGTGGTGAGTGACAAGGACCTGAACAGAAGTGAGCCGGATTCAAGATTACCAAGGGCGAACCTTACCACCGTACGGTTAGCGAACAGTGGCCCGGTCAGAAGATTGTCACATAAGAAGCGAGCTGTGTGGCTGTCCTGCAAGAAAGTGAGCGAGCAAGCCACAAGTGATATGGTTAGGTATACCAGCGCACTGAGAGGGTCGTCTAATAAGACATATTTCGTGCGAGCGTAAACAGCACGAGCCAGTGCAACTCTAGTAGGGAGTCTCTGAAAAACCGTCCATGAAAGATGACTTTATCATGCGTTACCTTGCCTTCTGGCCACCCGACAAGCTCACGCCCCTGCAGTTCACAATCACGATGGGATTTATGTCATCAAAATAGTCGCACTTGCCGAACTCCAATCTCAGTCTCGTCACCATCCTCCAGTATGGTCAAGTCTGGAAGAAGTGCACACCATTCGATCACCGCATTGTATCGACTTTCGTCATATGGACATCCAAAAAGAATGTTGTCTTTAATCGACTGCTGTCGCAACCAGGGCGATTGAGCCACGTAAGAGATTGAATTCGTGTTGCCATCCTTGTCGACTTTGAAGGTGTCCTTGGACATGACGAGTTTACCGCCCGTGATGGTCATCTCTCCCAATAACGCCAACTTCAGACAATACGTTAGCAACGCCTCTTTCAGCAGGAAGCAAACTTACGAGGAGCGCAGTCTTCCCGCTGGCGGTCGGTCCAGTGATGAGAGACAGCTTTCCCTCCGGAAACCGTACCGATATATCTCTCAAGCCGAATGTACGATCATCCAATACCCCGACGTCGTCTCCCGGACTCACGGATCCCGATTTACAACATTGGACAGGTGTGGGGTACTCTGATTTATTCTCAGAAACGAGGTTCCACCTGAATGAGCCATTCTCAATGGCGAGGCCTTCGTGCTCTCGGAGAGCACCCATGGAGTTAACCAATCTTTTGATAGATGAGACTTGTTCGGTCACCTCCCCTTCATTCAGGAACGTCTCGATGCGCTTGAGGGCAACACCTGCCTAGGGGGGGCTATGGTTGCATGTCTCGGATGTGAACGAAATGCCTCACCTGAAGAACCTGTACAATCCATGACGGAACGACATTTAAAGGCTGCCTAATCGAAACGTGAGAAGGAAACGTGGTGCCAGGCGAACACTACAAACCGAATCATGGCAAAGAGCGAAATGGCCTATAGGGGCGTTATATGGTATTTAATACGGTCAATGTATTGAATGCTCTCACCGTGAAAGCGGTAGAAACAGAGAGGGTATTTCCTTGGTAAACATACGTGAAGAACGAGATCAAAGACACCATTATGGGTGCCGTTATCCATATTGCTGAGAATATGACTGAATTGATTCGGGCTTCGTGTCGAATAAATGTCAAGTTAGGTAGCCAGCGAAATAGAAAAAAGGAATGACCTTTCGTTATCCACTTCAGCTCCACATTGCGCGCGTCCATGGCACGTCCAATCCAGCATTCCTCCCAGGCAAAGAACTTGATGAATCTGACAGCACTGATGAGCTCGTTTACCACTGCCATCCGCTTGTCACGCGAGGCCGATACCCCCTTCTGAATGCGAATATTGCGCCTTGCGACGTAGCTGTTAAGCGGCCAGCCGGCGAGCAGAACAACAAAGCCTGCGAACGCAGATAGGCCCAGGAGACTTTTACCCATCATGTACAAGCCTAAGCAACCTCATACTACTGCAGAATAAAGAGAACGCACTTATACAGGAAAGTCGAGGCTATTATTATCTCCAGAGGACCTGGAAGCCGGGCGATATTCCGTCAGCAATCGCGCAACCACGCTGAATTCGACTTACTTCCGTAGATTAAATGAGCTCCGGAGACCATTCTTGAGACCTTATTTGCATCCACCGCCATCAAGTTGACGATCTTGCCCACATCCGCTCCAGCTTTTGGGTCATCAGAGTTACGGGTCCCTGATGCGAGGAAGCCGTTTTTCTCGCCTGTGGCCTCCTTGGCCTTGGTCCGATCGACAACACCCGAGTAATCTCGGCGTTTGAGCGCTTTGTCGTAGATAGCAGCCATGAATACAACACGTAAACGTGTTGCAGCCCGTCTACCATACCACAGATGCTGAGCGTCAGTCACTGCCTGTGAGTCTTTGTAAGGATGGCGACAAGATTACTAGCGATGGGTGCATTTACCTTGACTAGAGCACAGAAGAACGCCAAGAAGGCGTAAATATATGCTTGGGAACGGCTCTCGGGCGATGGGTTCTCAATTGATTCGAGGATGCGTCTGAGAAAAGACATAGTGATGAATAGAATGGAGGTGGCTGCATTTCCAAAACTGCACTCACCGTAGGAAATATGGGGAAGCATAGTTAAACATGACGCTGACTACGGTCAAAAGGAAGTCCAAACTAGAAGTCCTCAGCACATTATTCTAATAAGTGTATGGAAGGACTGACAAGAGATCTAACGAACTGGCGACGAATAGAGATCGGAGCAGTGTTGGCCGTCTATAAGTTTAGTACACCTTGAGAAAGCGTCGTTTGAGCCATAAACAATCACGAGCTCACGCAATGGTACTGAACTTAGCAAAGACGGGTCGAGATTGCATTGTTGGACTCAGGTCCCAAACGTCCTCCTCGTCCATTGCTGTGTTAATGCCCCGTTTGATAAGTGGGTACACCCAACTAAACGTGAGCCATTCCACCATGGTAGTATAGTCTTCGGGAGAGTACTTGATATACTGGGGAGCATGGCGGTGAGCAGTCTCCTGAGGTCACGGTGAACATCCACTTACGAGAGATTTTTGGATGCAGACACTTGGGACCTCAAAGGGCATTGTAACGACGATGGCCAGCGCTGCCATGACAGCAACCAAATTGACGGCCATTTGGGAGACTTGCAGGCAGGGCGGCGTTGGAACATGTAATACTTCGTGATCGTAAATTGTTCCCCCAACTTGGAGGAGGGCAAGTAGCAAATGGATGATATATAACGCGAACAGGTCAAAATGAACTGTCGCTTTTGGCCAAAAAGCTGGCTTCCAGACGCCGTATACCCAGGTTAAGCCGACAACAACAGCTGTGATTCCTATCCAGGTATCATCATTGCCAGAGAGAAGACTATGCATGCCTGAGGCAACGTATGAAAGTACTTGGACGAGCGCGATAAAGGTAAGAAGATTATTTCGTCGAAGAGGAAAGGCACCATCGATTGCGAGGCGTTCGTCATCATCGAGCAAGGGTCCCGCCCCAGGTGCAGCCACATTCAACGCTTCTGCTTCATTCAGTGTCAAGAAAGCATGTAATGGAGCCTTGACGCGGGTCGAGAAATTGCAAAAGAGGGAGGGAAGGGGAACTCGCAAGGTGAACACACACAGAGCAACCACGAGGGCTGAAGGCAAGAGTGCACTCCATGAGGCTCGGATACAAGCGTTCGAGAAGTCAAAGGGACCGCTGCTTCCGCATAAGTGGGTGGTCATACCTGCGAAGGCTAGGTTAGAGGGTGAGGAAGTAGTGGGTGGTGGGTGTTTGCGATACGGTATGATTTACTTTAAATGTATGGAGTTACCAAGAAGCGGAAGTCGAGGGGCCTGAAACATTCTGCAAAGTATACTTCCACCGGCCTGCCGCCTTGCCATCGGATCCTCCATACGTTCTCGTACGAGATCAAGTAGAAGTCCTGAAATAATGACAAGCTTTCTCACCGTCAGGGCGACCGCATTTCAGGTCAACAAAGGCGCCAAGCGTCCCGGTTCACGATATGACGTTGAAATTACGTGCTGTGCGTCACAGCGAATATGCTTCCAGTCTCATTTCATAGGTGGGCCATGTAGCGGGGTCTGTCCCGTTCGAGCTGGTTCCGGTGCATGGTCAATGCCACCAGTGCGTGGGCTGGCGGCAGTGGCAAGATCATGTGAATGGGTCATGAGGAAAGTTAATGATCATGAGTTACCGTTGTTTATTTTTAAAGCTGTTGCCAAACAGTCACCCACACAAGAAAACAACGAGGTTCGTCTGCGACCTTCAACATGCTAGTATAACGTCAAGAGATTCCAGCTGAGATTCTGAGGGCTTTCCGGGGACTGCATCACCCGCATCAAAGATTTACACCCACAAAACCCGCGGATTGGAGGCAGGGAACCGAGTTGAGTGACAGCTGCAGCGCTGGACCACGGTGACATCGGTTATGTACCCGGAAATGGCTTGCCAACGAGACATTACTCACATATTCGAGCTTTGTGGCCAACTGGTCGGAATGAACTATGGGACAACGGGGACCAAAATTATGACGAGGGATGAATCGTATGTGCGCCAGGTTCACGCAGCTAAGCACAATTTCATCTTTTCTGTGTTTAGGCTTTTACCCCAGTGAATGTGAGTGTACCTCAAAGATGCGTTTTCAAGTGAAGCGTTGTGTCAGTGTGACCTGACTCGCAAAGCAATTAATTCCAGGGATGCTCTGGTTCCTCCCGATCTTGGAGTCGACAGGCAATCGAAAACTATACGACATCTTATGTGCATCTCACAACGTGATAAGGTCCGATAAGTTAGAATGAAAGAAAAGAGCTAGGTGACTTAGTATGTTGGCTCATTTGATCTAAAATCTAGCTTCTAGTAACAGCGCGTTTGCATACTGGAGGTCTGTCCTCTTCATGGGCACTTGTACCCCTCCGAGTTTGTTCTGATCCACACAGACATAAGCCACAATACGATGGATATACGTAAACATCCCGCATCCATAAGCCTCGTGCTGCACACATTGCCTCTGCCAAGATCCGTTCTCGTTTCAAAATCTTCCGACGTCTTTAAAGCGCGTATCATGACGTACGACTGTTTCCAAGCGTGCCTAGGAAGTGGGGCACGACCTCTGCGTGCAGCTGGAATCCAGAACCGATGTGATCGCATGGCGACACATCATTCATGCCTGCTCGTTTCGCCATGTCAAGTCGGTTATCGAGAAATCCAGTGCAGTGACTCGGATGTGGGAATGTCTACGATGATTCACCGGACAAGTTCTCTGAGTGCGCTATCAGTGCCACCCTTTCTATTCAAGCCCCTATTTCTTCCCTGGCCCACTCCGTCGCGCGACGATGCAGATTGTTAACTGCGCGGAACCACTGGCCCACGGCTCTGCGATATAAGCCCCCGGGCCCAAGTAGTGAGGTTTTCGCGAAACAGCTTACAAGATAACTTATAACGTGGATCGAAAATACATCGTATGTTTGGCCATTTTTTCCTGTTTCTCTTCTGGAAGCTGCCAGAACTGATCATACGCAAACGTTCATAAACAATCGATTCACAAAAAGCCATCGACGAGTATACGCAGCTGCTTATGACCGTGTCCGTGCTGAATGTATATAGATCCCTCCTTTCAACGTTCATCAGAACTCAAGACCCTTATCTTTCTAAGCCAGTCATTTGTCAGTTGGCCCAGGGCCAGTGCGCGATAATAGGCGCACGAAAGTTTTCCTGAGTCCCTGTTTTGGACATATTCAAATATGAGAAAAAGTCCATCATCGAGGTCATAGCACGCACAGAGCTCGTTCTTCGCCTCACGGCCGATCTGTTGGAGCGTCATCGATTCCGTTTGTTGGGCCATCTTGTTAAAGACAGAGAGTAGTGGTACACGATTGGCTTCTACTTGATCGCGCAAGGTGTCGTTATCTGGACTTGGATCAGAATGAGGTTGCGATTGTAGAGAAGCAAAATCTTAGCAGGGAACTCACTACTCCTTGCCAGCGCCAATATGGCCGTGACAGCAGCACGAGCGATGCGTTCATCATGTTTTCCTGCAAGGCGGATCATACTCGGCAGGAGCAGTGTATTAGCAAGGACAGGAGAGGCTATCTCTGTGGAGCGACGGTCAGCCTACGACGTAGAATGGTCACAATCATGGCTCGGTGCTCACCATCTGCGGCTAGGCTTGTGAGAAGCTCCAGAGCAGAGACTGCTACAGGACTGTCTAAAAGAACAAGATGAGCTTAAGTCTAACAAGAGAAATTGTAAAGCATTCACGTGTGTCGTCGAGGAGGTCTCTGATGTCGTTCACGGCTTCGATCTCAACAATCAAAGCTGGAACACCGTCTTTACACGGAAGTCCATCAGTTCGCCGTTAGTGTGTTAATGAAATCAAACCCGCAATTCGCACCATATACAACGAGCAACGCCAGACATTGCGCACATTGCCTTTTCAGATGGTCGTTATCTTTCGTCCGACACAACTTCGTAAGAATCTTCATTGTTTCCTCGTTCAAAAGTTTTGCACGAATCTGGGAGTCCTTGACTAAGGACGGCAGAGCAGAACAGACGCGAATCTGTTCAGACGCGTCATCGCTCTTAAGCATCGTAGTGACGAATGTGACATCCCACTCTTGAGTAGATTGGCCTTTATGGAGATGAGGGTCTATGAAGGTATGAAATGCATAGAATATCCTCACCGAGCTCACAACAGATGACTATTCCGCTAAGCCGAACTTTAGTGTTCGTGCTCTGCATCAACCTCCGTATCATCCCCAGCCCGTCAGGGACCTTTTGAATAGCCTCCCTGCCGTACGCTAGTGAAAACGATGTCCGTCAGCTCAGAAGTACAACCTGAGGTGACGATTCGGGTGGGGTGGACACCTACAGGAGCGCGACATGAACACCAGCTGGTCTATATAACCCAGAATGTCCTCCCCTCCTTCAGGGTGACTGGAAATTTTTCTAAGCAAGAAACGAACTGTGGAATCATCAAACAAGTCAGTTTCCCAGATGCCTGGGTTGAGCTCGGAGAGGCGCCCAGGGCTCTTGGGATCATCAAAATGCATCGTTTCGGGAAGCCACTTGTTGTCGTTCAGAAATCGGGCTCTGGGGTTATACATATGTCGGAAGAGAACCGAGGCGTGGATTTTCTGTCCTGGAAGTATGACACGGCCATTTCCCAGGTTGGGTCTATGATGGTGGTTAGTATCATTTCGTACGTTCTTGGGAACAGAAATATATGGTGGGACACTCACAGTTGACGGAGCCTAACGGCCGCCACTCCACCCACCGAACCCTGCAGCGTTGAGCAACGATACTTCGAGCGTTTGAGCGGAAACACTTCAGGGAGCCACCAAAGCCCCGTCAGAGATTCCACATTCGTATTGTTGAGGTCTTTCATTAACCAAGTGGTCTCTAGTCCCTTGAGTTCAAGCCCGGCAATCGCTGCCTCTTTCCGCATCCATAAGAGCGGAATACTGCCCGACTGAAGGTGTACGTCTCGTGTGTTTCCACCGCCCCTGGAGTTCATATCATATTTATTGTGAGTGGTGACGAACTGGACTAGGGGATAGAGTGCTTACACGTCTGAATGACTGCCAGCAAACCATACCTCTTTGACCCGCCCGCTGGCAGCAGGCCGTGGTTCTGTGGCCTGCCCGTTGTCGGACTGTTTAATCTGCCCTTCATGGAAGTACTCAGGTAGAAACTTGACACGTCGTTCGTCAAGTGCGAGTGCATGCCGGAAGAAACACGTGTGCTCTTTGCCAATTGTCGCCGAAGGAAATGGCTTGTTGCGGAGGAAACCAACGGAAGAGACGGTATCCCTAAATGGTTCATGATATGACATCAGATGGTGACGTGCAAAGCGCATAATGAGACGAGGTGTGCGTGGTGAATGGACATACCACACTCCTATGAAATGGACTCGGACATCCTTCCTCGAAAAGGTTTTCTTGAACATATCTGCATGCTCGCGGTTTCCATCCCCCTCAAGCGCACAGCATGTTTCAAAGGCGCTGGAAGGGAAAAGATTAGGAATGAGGCTCCTTCACAAGAAAGGGGCTGTCAGTGCGCACAAAGGTATTTGTTCGTCATTTCCAGGCAGGATCAATCCAACCTTCGGAGTAATTAGTCAGAAGCTTGGTCGAAGATCTTGACGAATATTTTCCCACCTTGTGAATCATGGCAGCGAGAAGGCGAACTTGGTAGGCTCCACGGGAGAACCCTGTACTCCATTATCATCAGCGAAACTTCAGGCCAACCGCGAGAAAAGAGGTTCTCACCGAAAAGAAAGATCTGGTCTCCATCATTGTAACTATTGGCTAGCCACTTGTACGCTGCAAGTAACACTTGGTCCAAATTCCTGTCAGACAACAAAAATTAAACAACGTCAGACACAACTCTCTTTCCTCTCCGTACCCCCGCAAACACAGGATATTTACGCACCATGCAATTGCTTGATCAGCATAACTGGCCAAACGTTGCTTGAGATAAGACCACGACTTCAAAGAAGGCTTTGCAAGCGTCCCGATACCGCTACAGTAATAGGTGAGTTGGTCGTCTGACTTTTTGATTTGGCTGTAGAGCTCGACGACGTTGGTGTTCTAGTGAGACATCGTGAGTCCTAATTTCGTGATCACGGCCCCGAAGGACAAACCTTCGAACCAAAGCTGTTCGATGTCCCATCAATGCAGACGATTAGCTTCCGTCGCTTTGTCGACCCCTTGAATTCAAGACACGCGCAATCCATCTCCTCAGTGATTTGTGGAGGACCAAGGCTGGAAGGAAGATGATAGTGACTTGATACTTCCGGTGAGCCCAGCGGACCATCACGATCTATTTCTGTCTTTAACTTGTCGCTCGACTGATGAGGGTCTATTACATTATGCTTGGCTTTCTTTCAGAAACGATATCTGCGCACCACTGGTTTCTCTGGCTTCTTGTCAACACCCCGTGTTGATGTTTCATCTGCCTGATGCGGGCGATCTGCACGCTTGTGCAAATATGCAAATCCTGATTGATGCATGAGCACTGCTCAACAAGTGTTGCATTAGGTGCCATACCGCTGCCGTTATCCTCATATTCAACATGGAATCTAGAGCAGATGTGTTCAATCATTTTGTCTTCTTGGATCAGGGACTCCTATAACACATCAGCTTTATAAAACCTCTCGTCGTCATCAAGCTGATTACCTCTTGGAATGCACCCATCCATTCACTGTCGTGGGTAACAGCAACATTTGCGAGGGGCTCCTGAAGACAGTTAGTAAGAGAAGGTAAGCAAAAACTAAGGCGACCAACGCTATCCAAGAGAAGTTGATTAACCACATCAGATGGGTGATAGACCTAGAGAGATGTTCGTTCACTCAAAGGTAAGAGGTCCTGACCACGGGTACTTTACCTTTGGCGAGGAATACGGCTGTTGGATCGATACCATCTGTGACTCGGCCTCGTCGCCTGCAGTGCGTGAAACTCCATTAGCCACAAGCCAACGTGACTATCAGCAATGAATTACCCACCAAACTCCGATGTCGTCATTGTGGTAGCACCTATTCTTGCTTATATCAGAAAATAAGTTCATAAGCATGAGGGTCTGGTAGAAATCCCTTGTCAAAGCTTACTTGGTGACCCACGAGAGCTTTGAAAGGGGCGTCTGAGACTCGAGGGAATAGAGCGCAGATTAGCAGTCCAATTCGGACGACGTGACGACTGAAGCTGTGGTTCCCCACTGGAAGAGCCTTCAACTTGACCCCCACTTCTAGGTGAAGTGGCCCGAGAAAGGAACATACTCCTGGAGGCGTTGAATTTGGTACGAGGTAACCTTGACGACACTTTTACTCGGCCGCCTAGACCTAGAAGTGATGCAAATCTCCCTTCCCTCACCGCAATTTTGTAGCCTCGTATGGAAACTGCTTGGTTTCTCTTATTTCTGTTGTATCCTTCCTCGGGGCCTACACGCCAATGCATGGAATTCGTCACCTGCCAGGAGTAAGCCCCACCAATGTTTCCATTCACAACCTCGCCAGCAGTGAAATTGGCAGCGAGACTGGCATCACCACCCGCATCCGAGAAGGCAGCGATAGACCAGGAACTAGTCTTGTGATGTCCGGTGATCAGGTAGAGGGAGTCATTTCTGATGTCAGACCGGCCGAGGTTAAAGTATGCAAAATGATACCAGGACTCGGCGTGTTTCAGCGCTTCATTCCGGAAGATGAGGTTGTTAGCAAGATCTGTCTTGCCAGCACCCTCTGGTAAAACTAGGATGGCGCCTTCTTCTGAAGACGAACTAAACTCGTATTTGAGCCCTAGCCCGGCTGTGGTGACTCTGTCGGCAAGTTAAAACAGGATACCGCTCAGGAAAAAGTGTGGTCCCGACACCAAAGACGATGACCCCTGCTTACATTGCATTGCCCGCCACACCAGCGCGGATGGTGCGGTGGCTGATAGACCGCGTTGAGACAACACGCCCAGCGCTGTCAACGGAAGGAAAGTGGCGAAAATCCCGATCAGAGAGGACCACTTGATGGAATTTTGCAGGAACTCCATGCGGTTGGTGGAGTGGGTGGTCTGCAGGTAAACAGATGTTGAAGAAGACATCGAAACTGCCGTCCTCTGCGACAACACCAACGTCCCCAATCCTGAGCCCGTCATTGCGATAATTTTCGGGTAAGCTGTTGTCAGGCTCGGGAAGCCAAAGAGGATATCCGCGGCTCGCGTCGACGTGTGTCATCAGTCGCGCATAAAGATTTTGTGGATACTCTGAACTCGACATGACGACAGAGACAAAGAGAGAGCTTATGAAGGTGGGGGATGATACGGAAAGAATAAGCAGAGGTGGACCTGCAGTTCATCAGTCTCTTTAAACGCGTGTGTCGCACAGCAACTCCGTGATCATGAATTGTGCACCGTGAGGGGCAGTGTGAAGGGCTGCGTAAACACGATCCAGTACGACTCGGAGCATGAACCAACATTGCGTGTTGCTCGAGGACCAAGGTGCGCAGGGATCATCCTTCACTGGCAACCCGCCAGCCAGACAAGCTGGCTAGTGTAAGGAAACCATTATGATTATCCACAAGCCCACAGTGCCAGTGGATTCACTGGACGAAGTTTTGCCTCTGGTAGTAGGTTCCGACTCGGATCATTCGTGCTGCGTTGAACTTGCTCGAACTTGAAGTGGTGGTGGAGCACATTCTAGCACATTGTGGCAGGGGACCATGTCATATATCCGGAGTCCCAACCAGTGCTAGTGGGAGCACTGCAGCGCAGCAACCTCAGAACACTTCGAGTATTATGCTGTAAAATTTAACGCATTCCGCAGTCAGAGCAAAAAATTAATTCAGGTGACCCATAATATTCTGTACTTACGCCTCGTGCTGCACACATGCCAGTAGGGCACGACGTTTGCGTGCTGCGATGGCGAGTTTACCGTTGCAGCTGAGTGCGCTGCTCCCCTTCTATTCAGAATCTAGTCTATTCTCGAACCGTAGATGTACAGGCATTGCCTTGTAGAGTTTGTAAACACAGCCAAACCCGACGTCCTCCATACCTCCGCTTGTCACGACCTTGTGTGGCGTATGTAAGGAAACCAAAACCTTAGAAGGCTTTGCACGACCTGTGTATGGAGACGAACAACTTGCATGGCCTTGTATTATAATGTAAAGTTTACGAAGTCTGTACATGGTGCTTATAGTAATCATAACAGTGCCAGTGACGAAGTCCGTGATTCATTTGCCAGACGGTCACAGGACAAAAATCAAAATCAATTAATACGACGATCACAGCTCCCCACAGCCTTCGTACTCATCAGCATCATCGTTCTCTCCATCCTCGGGGCCAAGTTCATCGTCAACAGTGTTCGCTTCGCCACGCTCGTCCTCTCCATCGTCCTCATTTCCATTGGAACATCTCCATTATCTTTGATTTCATCGGTTCCATCATATCCGAACTCCTCTATTTCTTCGTCTAGCACTTCCCTGTCGTCTTCGTCGGCTTCCATTGGTTCCCTGCTGTCGTCTACCATTGTGATAGTGTCACGTCTGTCATCGGCTTCACCATCACTGGCATTCAACTCTGAGTCATTCGGTGCCGCCGAGCGTACATCAAGGACATCACGATCGTTGATGAATCCTTGGGTAGCTTCACGAGTTGATTGGTGACCTACACCACCGCCACGGTCAATCATTGACGACCTTGCTCCCCCTCGAACGGCATGGTCGGGGGTGGAGGAGTTGGTTTGTCTGGGGTTTGGGAGATGGTGGGGTCGTGTATGGTGCAATGTACACGTGGACGTCCTCATCCCCACTGTTGTCATTCTCGCTCCCCTCGTCTTTTCACCTCTTTTCATTCTTGTCCAACTCATCGTGCAGTCTGTATGGCCTGCCCACTGGCACTGTCGGTCCTGCGCTCTTCGCGTTGTGATTCACGGCGCCAGCGGCTTCGTTGACAGCCATATGACGCATTGTGTTGGGGTTCTGGGGCTCGCTGCATGCGTGGTAGACCTCTACATCCTCGCTGCTGTCGTCCTTTGACAACAAACTCGTGGGTACAAGTTCTTGAACTG
Source organism: Paxillus ammoniavirescens (assembly GCA_014904835.1). Lineage (NCBI taxonomy): Eukaryota > Fungi > Basidiomycota > Agaricomycetes > Boletales > Paxillaceae > Paxillus > Paxillus ammoniavirescens. Next base: position 3,085 of record MU121002.1, on the reverse strand, counting down.
CAAAGCGTAAATGAATAATGCTAGGATTTAGTTCGAGAGATGTTCGACCTTGTTCGCGATGTAACTGCCAGACGGACTGACGAAGAATCAGAGAGGAAGGAGCATGTTACGGAGGCCATGGACATATTCAGTGCCAGCTGTGTGATTGCTGAGATGTTCGTCCACCTTGTAGAACCGTTCCGGCGCGACATAGCATGTCCATCTACCACTGCAGTTGAAGAAGAAAGAGAAATCTGAGGGGTCATCAAGAGGGGGATGTGTTGGCTTGTACGGAGCAAAGTCCGTGAGACATCCAGTTGGAGCAGCTTCAACGGTGCTCATGTTTCAACGTGTCTGCTCTGTAAGCTAGCTGTTGTCTAATTGCACCTCGACACTGTACTCCTCTCCGCGATACTTAAACAGTTGACTGAGTGTGAGGAGAGGAGCACCCTTAGCGAGAAAAATCGTCTGATCTGTTGCGGAGGGACTTGAATGAATTTCCCAAAAAATAACAGCACGTGACATATAACGTGACTCTGGTGCGTCATCAGACACGTTCAATTCAATCTCCGCTCTACCGCCTCTTCATCGCTTACCACTACCATCTATCATCTGGATTCTCGACACGCATACATAGTGCACAGCGCTCTGTGCCGTTAAAAAACATTGAAGGTGAGCTCTTTATAACGTATGAGTCTAGTTTGTGATTTTCTTTCCCTAGGAGGAGAGCCACGCGCAGGCAAAGTACGTCGCCCTCACCCAATGGGCAAAAAGTGAGTGTATTCAGACGGAAAGTCCTTCATCGTACCACTGAAGAGTCCGAACAATGGCTTAGGTGCGGTCATGCGCTGTATTTGATCAGGTACCACTACTCTAATTTTCAGAGAATTTTCTAGAAAGGGGAGGTAGTCCCTTATCTCCCGAAGACCCGCCTACTCGACTACTTTCCCACCTCGGGCTCCTGCCCACGATCCTAACATGACCCAGGGATGTAAGGGACGAAAACAGGTTGCGCCGAAACGCGGGAAACGAACTTAGGCTTTGGCAACGCAGTGCTACGCCTCATTCCTTCCATCAAGACCCACCGCTCCGAACGCGGGAAATACGCAGGACTTCCACATCCCCTACTGCCATTTTTTTCCTCAGAGTCATTTCACTCATCTCCGCCTATATGCTTGTTCCATGTATTCTCTATTTGTGTATCTGTCTCAGACTTTCAGTGAATGCAATGTGTGTTGTTATTGTTCTACATGCAGAGATAATCTAAGTATGACGAGGCGACGTATGGAAAAGAAAATCATGGAAGTACACAGCATGCAATACAAGACTCGAGAGGCATTGTAAGTACTACCTGGCTATAGCTGAGCAGACCAGGCTCACCAGTCAGTCGGTTGCTTGCAAGAAATCCGAAGATGATAAGGGCATGCATGGCCAATACCTGTCAGGTGTTGTCTTGTAGCACCTGTTCGCATCTTGCCGAGCATGTATTGACTTGTCAAAACGCTCCGACGAAGTATATCGCCGCTGGTATGTCAGCCATCAATGTTTTGGCTATGGAGCTCTTCCGTTGCATCGGTGGACCGCAGACAAGCAAGTGGCTTTATACGCTGGGACGGGGTCCCTGCGATCTCGCCAGCGATATCTGTCTTCACCACCTCTACTGTAATACACGGAAGAAAACCGATATTATAACTTGATAGTATTGACCAGTCCGCGTCGTCGTGGCCTTGCAACTCATGTATTTGACTGAACGGGGTTCGTTGGAAACGGTATGTTGAGCACGGGTATCGATCAACGAACACGACCCAGACGCGTTTTTAGCACTGCAGATGGTCGATGGCCATACACATGGGTAAGGCAGGGGTGAAATGCAAAGAAGTTGGGTGGCTGGACATGTGTCAAGGTGTATCTGATCGCGGCTCAACAACGGCCGGAAGGTCGAGAGCGTTTTGCGCCGTCGAATGTAATGGCGCGGTGACAGGAGGTGCTAGGGAATTGGAAGTTGGAGTAACCCGCTCGGGGAGCTGCATGGCTGGTAGAACAGACGCAGTGCCAGACCGACTTCGTCGGCGAGAGAAGAGTGCACAGCAAGAAGTTTGTACGTCCTCCGGGTTGTCAGCAGGTGCAGCAGTTGTCTGATTCTCGTGGATCGAGTCTGTGCTGGACACCGATTCAACCATGATCGAAAAGCCAGGATAATGTCCTGGGGTCGTTGGCATTGGTTCTGTGGGTCTTTCTCTCGTGCTCTCGTCATCCATCGAAGCTACGTATATACGCTGTCCATAATATGAGTTAGCTTTGAACGGTAACGGAGGCGAATTCTCCCCACCTGTGTCGCAAACCCTGGATAAATTGTCGTCATTTCGGCATGTCGAGGTGAGCCATACGAGCGTCCCAACAGAAGCCGAGGAAGAGTCCTCCACAGTCCCCAAGACAAGACGGAGCCTTGTGTGCGGGAAGGGTCCTCGGTCGCATGAGTGTTACGTGGACGCGTGCGCGATGGGGACGGACGACGGTTGGTGGGAAGCTACGACCTACAAGTCAGTATGTATGCGCGCAACCATAGCTCATAAACTCACGTCCAGATAGTCGAATTGGTGATCAAGGACTCTCGCCGTATGACTTGGTAAGGTGATAGCTGGGAGCTACGCAGACGGTTGTGTTAGTGAGAAGGGCATCGAAGTTGAGCAGAACGCACGTCTAACAATGATTTATGAGCCTGAAGTCGTAATGGCGATGAGAAACAGCGGAACGAGAGTTGAGTGTGGGAAATCACCTCGATATTCCTGTCGTCCCACCACGGAACACGCCATATCGATACCTTTCCGTCCTCACCGTCGCATGCTACAAATTCACTGGAGGGGGAGAATGTAACTACCCATACATCGTTTCCATGCTGTAATGGCTCTCCGATAGGTTCACCGGAGTCTGTACCCCAGAAACGGACAGTTTTGTCATCCGATGCGCTTGCTAACCTCGTCCCGTCAGGGGAAAGGGAAATGGAGTTCACGTCGTTGATGTGACCCGTCCATGGATCTCCAATTGCTTCGCCGGTTTCGGAGTCCCACAATCGGATAGAACAATCCGCGGACGCAGTGAAGAGCCT